>JANJGN010002360.1:10000-12500 GCA_026770705.1 Isurus oxyrinchus
CTTGAGAGAGAGAGCGTGTGTGCGTGAGAGAGAGCGTGTGTGCTTGAGAGAGAGCGTGTGCGCGTGAGAGAGAGCGTGTGCGCTTGAGAGAGAGCGTGTGTGTGTGCGAGAGAGAGCGTGTGTGTGTGCGAGAGAGTGCGTGTGTGTGTGCGAGAGAGGGCGTGTGTGTGTGCGAGAGAGAGCGTGTGTGTGTGCGAGAGAGAGCGTGTGTGTGTGCGAGAGACAGCGTGTGTGTGTGCGAGAGTGAGCGTGTGTGTGTGCGAGAGAGAGCGTGTGTGTGTGAGAGAGAGAGCGTGTGTGTGTGAGTGTGAGAGAGTGTGTGTGTTTGTGAGAGAGCGTGTGTGAGAGAGAGAGGGTGTGCGTGAGAGAGAGAGCGTGTGTGCGTGAGAGAGAGCGTGTGTGCTTGAGAGAGAGCGTGTGTGCGTGAGAGAGAGCGTGTGTGAGTGTGAGAGAGAGCGTGTGTGAGTGTGAGAGAGAGCGTGTGTGTGTGTGAGAGAGAGCGTGTGTGTGTGTGAGAGAGAGCGTGTGTGTGTGAGAGAGAGAGTGTGTGTGAGTGAGTGTGAGAGAGTGTGTGTGTGTGTGAGAGAGTGTGTGTGAGAGAGAGAGTGTGTGTGAGAGAGAGAGTGTGTGTGAGAGAGAGAGAGCGTGTGTGTGTGAGAGAGTGTGTGTGTTTGTGTGTGTGTGTGTGTGTGAGAGAGAGTGTGTGCGTGTGTGAGAGAGAGTGTGTGCGTGTGTGAGAGAGAGTGCGTGTGTGTGAGACAGAGTGCGTGTGTGAGAGAGAGAGATTGTGAGTGTGAGAGAGAGATTGTGAGTGTGAGAGAGAGATTGTGAGTGTGAGAGAGAGAGATTGTGAGTGTGAGAGAGAGAGATTGTGAGTGTGAGAGAAAGAGATTGTGAGTGTGAGAGAGAGAGTGTGTGTGTGTGAGAGAGTGTGTGTGAGAGAGAAGGTGTGTGTGTGAGAGAGAGAGCGTGTGTGTGTGTGAGAGAGAGAGCGTGTGTGTGTGTGAGAGAGAGAGCGTGTGTGAGAGAGAGAGCGTGTGTGAGAGAGAGAGCGTGTGTGAGAGAGAGAGCGTGTGTGAGAGAGAGAGCGTGTGTGAGAGAGAGCGTGTGTGTGTGTGAGAGAGAGTGTGTGTGTGTGTGAGAGAGAGTGTGTGTGTTTGTGAGAGAGAGTGTGTGTGTTTGTGAGAGAGAGGGTGTGTGTGAGAGAGAGAGTGTGTGTATGTGTGTGAGAGAGCATGTGTGAGAGAGAGAGCATGTGCGTGTGTGAGAGAGAGAGGGTGCATGTGTGAGAGAGAGAGAGTGCGTGTGTGAAAGAGAGAGAGTGCGTGTGTGAAAGAGAGAGAGTGCGTGTGTGAGAGAGAGATAGTGCGTGTGTGAGAGAGAGAGTGCGTGTGTGAGAGAGAGAGTGCGTGTGTGAGAGAGAGAGTGCGTGTGTGAGAGAGAGTGCGTGTGTGAGAGAGAGTGCGTGTGTGAGAGAGAGTGTGTGTGAGAGAGAGTGTGTGTGTATGTGAGAGAGAGTGTGTGTGTGCGTGAGAGAGTGTGTGTGTGTGTGCGTGAGAGAGAGCGTGTGTGCGTGAGAGAGAGCGTGTGTGCGTGAGAGAGAGCGTGTGTGCGTGAGAGAGAGCGTGTGTGTGTGAGAGAGAGCGTGTGTGCGTGAGAGAGAGCTTGTGTGCGTGAGAGAGAGCGTGTGTGTGTGAGAGAGAGAGAGAGAATGTTTGTGTGAGAGAGAGCGTGTGTGTGTGAGAGAGAGAGTGTGTGCGTGAGAGAGAGCATGTGTGCGTGAGAGAGAGCGTGTGTGCGTGAGAGAGAGCGTGTGTGCGTGAGAGAGAGAGCGTGTGTGCGTGTGAGAGAGAGAGAGAGAATGTGTGCATGAGAGAGAGAGCGTGTGTGCGTGAGAGGGAGAACGTGTGTGCGTGAGAGCGAGACCGTGTGAGCATGAGAGAGAGAGAGAGCGTGTGTGTGTGAGAGAGAGCGTGTGTGAGTGAGAGAGAGAGTGTGTGTGAGAGAGAGAGAGTGTGTGTGTGAGAGAGAGAGAGCGTGTGTGTGTGAGAGAGAGTGTGTGAGAGAGAGTGTGCGTGGGAGAGAGCGTGTGTGCGTGGGAGAGCGTGTGTGCGTGGGAGAGAGCGTGTGTGCGTGGGAGAGCGTGTGTGCGTGGGAGAGAGCGTGTGTGCGTGGGAGAGAGCGTGTGTGCATGGGAGAGAGCGTGTGTGCATGGGAGAGAGCGTGTGTGCGTGAGAGAGAGCGTGTGTGTGTCTGAGAGAGAGCGTGCGTGTGTGAGAGAGAGACCATGTGTGTGTGAGTGTGAGAGAGTGTGTGTGTGTGAGAGTGTGTGTGGGAGAGAGAGAGCGTGTGTGTGTGAGTGAGTGTCTGTGTGTGTGTGTGTGTGAAAGAGAGTGTTTGCGTGTGTGAGAGAGAGAGAGCGTGTGTGAGAGAGAGAGAGCGTGTGTGAGAGAGAGAGAGCGTGTGTGAGAGAGAGAGAGCGTGTGTGAGAGACAGAGAG
>JANJGN010002361.1:0-74377 GCA_026770705.1 Isurus oxyrinchus
CTACCATGTCCCCATCAAACACTGCCAAGACATGTACAGCACGGGGTAAGATACAGAGTAAAGCTCCCTCTACACCGTCCCCATCAAACACTCCCAGGACAGGTACAGCACGGGGTTAGATACAGAGTAAATTTCCCTCTACACCGTCCTCATCAAACACTCCCAGGACAGGTACAGCATGGGGTTAGATACAGAATAAAGCTCCCTCTACACTGTCCCCATCAAACACTCCCCGGACTGGTACAGAACGGAGTTAGATACAGAATAAAGCTTCCTCTACACCATCCCCATCAAACACTCCCAGGACAGGTACAGCACGGGGTTAGATACAGAGTAAAATCTCCCTCTACACCATCCCCATCAAACACTCCCAGGACAGGTACAGCACGGGGTTAGATACAGAGTAAAGCTCCCTCTACACCGTCCCCATCAAACACTCCCAGGACAGGTACAGCATGGGGTTAGATACAGAGTAAAGTTCCCTCTACACCGTCCCCATCAAACACTCCCAGGACAGGTACAGCACGGGGTTAGGTACAGAGTAAAGCTCCCTCTACACCGTCCCCATCAAACACTCCCAGGACAGGTACAGCACAGGGTTAGATACAGAGTAAATTTCCCTCTACACCGTCCCCATCAAACACTCCCAGGACAGGTACAGCACGGGGTTAGATACAGAGTAAATCTCCCTCTACACCGTCCCCATTAAACACTCCCAGGACAGGTATAGCACGGGGTTAGCTACAGAATAAAGCTCCCTCTACACTGTCCCCATCAAACACTCCCAGGACAGGAAAAGCACGGGTTAGATACAGAGTAAATCTCCCTCTACACTGTACCCATCAAACACTCCCAGGGCAGTTACAGCACGGGGTTAGATACAGAGTAAAGCTCCCTCGACACTGTACCCATCAGACACTCACAGGACAGGTACAGCACGGGTTAGATACAGAGTAAAGCTCCCCCTGCACTGTCCCAATCAAACAGTCCCAGGACAGGTACAGCATGGGGTTAGATACAGAGTAAAGTTCCCTCTACACGGTCCACATCAAACACTCCCAGGTCAGGTACAGCACGGGGTAAGATGCAGAGTAAAGCTCCCCCTAAACTGTCCCCATCAAACACTCCCAGAACAGGTACAGCACGGGGTTAGATACAGAGTAAAACTCCATACACAACGTCCCCGTCAAACACTCCCAGGACAGGTACAGCACGGGGTTAGATACAGAGTATATCTCCCTCTACACTGTCCCAATCAAACACTCCCAGGACAGGTGTACAGCATGGGGTTAGGTACAGAGTAAAGATCCCTCTACACCGTCCCCATCAAACACTCCCAGGACAGGTACAGCATGGGGTTAGGTACAGAGTAAAGATCCCTCTACACCGTCCCCATCAAACACTCCCAGGACAGGTACAGCATGGGGTTAGATACAGAATAAAGCTCCCTCTACACTGTCCCCATCAAACACTCCCCGGACTGGTACAGAACGGAGTTAGATACAGAATAAAGCTTCCTCTACACCATCCCCATCAAACACTCCCAGGACAGGTACAGCACGGGGTTAGATACAGAGTAAATCTCCCTCTACACCATCCCCATCAAACACTCCCAGGACAGGTACAGCACGGGGTTAGATACAGAGTAAAGCTCCCTCTACACTGTCCCCATCAAACACTCCCAGGACAGGTACAGCACGGGGTTAGATACAGAGTAAAGCTCCCTCTACACCGTCCCCATCAAACACTCCAAGGACAGGTACAGCACGGGGTTAGATACAGAGTAAAGCTCCCTCTACACCGTCCCCATCAAACACTCCCAGGACAGGTACAGCACGGGGTTAGATACAGAGTAAAGCTCCCTCTACACCTTCCCCATCAAACACTCCCAGGACAGGTACAGCACGGCGTAAGGGACAGAGTAAATTTCCCTCTACACTGTCCCCATCAAACACTCCCAGGACAAGGACAGCACGGGGTTTGATACAGAGTAAATCTCCCCCTGCACCGTCCCCATCAAACACTCCCAGGACAGGTACAGCACGGGGTTAGATAAAGAATAACGCTCCCTCGACACTGTCCCCATCAAACACTACCAGGACAGGTACAGCACGGAGTTAATACAGAGTAAAGCTCCCTCTCCACCGTCCCCATCAAACACTCCCAGGACAGGTACAGAACAAGGTAACATACAGAGTAAAGCTCCCTCTACACCGTCCCCATCAAACACTCCCAGGACAGGTACAGCACGGGGTTAGATACAGAGTAAATCGCCCTCTACACCGTCCCCATCAAACACTCCAAAACAGGTACAGCACGGGGGTAGATATACAGTAAAGAACCTCTACACTGTCCCCATCAAACACTCCCAGGACAGGTACAGCACGGGGTTAGATACAGAGTAAAGTTCCCTCTGCACCGTACCCATCAAACACTCCCAGGACAGGTACTGCACGGGGTTAGATACAGAGTAAAGCTCCGTCTACACTGTCCCCATCAAACACTCCCAGCACAGGTACAGCACGGGGTTAGATACAGAGTAAATCTCCCTCTACACCGTCCCCATCAAACACTCCCAGGACAGGTAGAGCACGGGGTTAGATACAGAGTGAATTTCCCTCTACAGCATCCCCATCAAACAATCCCAGGACAGGTACAGCATGGGGTTAAATACAGAATAAAGCTCCCTCTACAGCGTCCCCATTAAACACTCCCAGGGCAGATACAGCACGGGGTTAGATACAGAGTAAATTTCCCTCTGCACTGTCCCCATCAAACACTCCCAGGACAGGTCTAGCACGGAGTTAGATACAGAATAAAGCTCCCTCTACACCGTCCCCATCAAACACTCCCAGGACAGGTACAGCACCGGGTTAGATACAGAGTAAAGCTCCCTCTACACTGTCCCCATCAAACACTCCCAGGACAGGTACAGCACGGGGTTAGATACAGAGCAAAGCTCCCTCTACACAGTCCCCATCAAACACTCCCAGGACAGGTACAGCACGGGGTTAGATACAGAGTAAAGCTCCCTCTACACAGTCCCCATCAAACACTCCCAGGACAGGTACAGCACGGGGTTAGATACAGAGTAAAATTTCGTCCACACTGTCCCCATCAAATACTCCCAGGACAGGGACAGCCCGGGGTTAGACACAGATTAAAGCTCCCACTACAGTGTCCCCAAAAAACACTCCCAGGACAGGTACTGCACGGGGTTAGATACAGAGTAAAGCTCCCTCTACATTGTCCCCATCAAACACTCCCAGGACAGGGACAGAACGGGGTTAGATACACAGTAAATCTCCCTCCACACTGTCCCCATCAAACACTCCCAGGACAGGTACAGCATGGGTTTAGATACAGAGTAAATCTCCCTCTACACCGTCCCCATCAAACACTCCCAGGACAGGTACAGCACGGGGTTAGATACAGAGTAAAGCTCCCTCTACACCCTCCCCATGAAACACTCCCAGGACAGGTACAGGACAAGGTAAGATACAGAGTAAAGCTCCCTCGACACTGTCCAGATCAAACACTCCCAGGACAGGTACAGCATGGGGTTAGATACAGAGTAAATCTCCCTCTACACCGTCCCCATCAAACACTCCCAGGACAGGTACAGCACGGGGTTAGATACAGAGTAAATCTCCCTCTACACTGTCCCCATCAAACACTCCCAGGACTGGTACAGCACGGGGTTAGATACAGAGTAAAGCTCCCTCTACACTGTCCCCATCAAACACTCCCCGGACAGGTACAGTACGGGGTTAGATACAGAGTAAAGCTCCCTCTACACCGTCCCCATCAAACACTCGCAGGACAGGTACAGCACGGGGTTAGATACAGAGTAAAGCTCCCTCTACACTGTCCCCATCAAACACACCCAGGACAGGTACAGCATGGGGTTAGATACAGAGTAAATCTCCCTCTACACTGTCCCAATCAAACATTCCCAGGACAGGTACAGCACGGGTTAGACACAGAGTAAATCTTCCTCTACCCTGTCCCCATCAAACACTGCCAAGACATGTACAGCACGGGGTTAGATACAGAGTAAAGCTCCCTCTACACTGTCCCCAGCAAACACTCCCAGGACAGGTACAGCACGGGGTTAGATACAGAGTAAAGCTCCCTCTACACCGTCCCCATCAAACACGCCCAGGACAGGTACAGCACGGGGTTAGAGACAGAATAAAGCTCCCTCTACACCGTCCCCATCAAACAGTCACAGGGCAGGTACAGCACGGGGTTAGGTACAGAGTAAAGCTCCTTCTACACTGTCCCCATCAAACAACCCCAGGAAAGGGACAGCACGGGGTTAGATACAGAGTAAAGCCCCCTCTACACCATCCCCATCAAACACTCCCAGGACAGGTACAGCATGGGGTTAGATACAGAGTAAAGCTCCCTCTACACTGTCCCCAACAAACACTCCCAGGACAGGTATAGCACGGGGTTAGATACAGAGTAAAGCTCCCTCTGCACCGTCCCCATCAAACACTCCCAGGACAGGTACAGCACGGGGTTAGATACAGAGTAAAGCTCCCTCTACACCGTCCCCATCAAACACTCCCAGGACAGGTACAGCACGGGGTTAGATACACAGTAAAGCTCCCTCTACACTGTCCCCAACAAACACTCCCAGGATGGTGCAGCACGGGGTTAGATACAGAGTAAATCTCCCTCTACACCGTCCCCATTAAACACTCCCAGGACAGGTATAGCACGGGGTTAGCTACAGAGTAAAGCTCCCCCTGCACTATCCCAATCAAACAGTCCCAGGACAGGTACAGCATGGGGTTAGATACAGAGTAAAGCCCCCTCTACACCGTCCCCATGAAACACTCCCAGGACAGGAAAAGCACGGGTTAGATACAGAGTAAATCTCCCTCTACACTGTACCCATCAAACACTCCCAGGACAGGTACAGCACGGGGTTAGATACAGAGTAAAGCTCCCTCGACACTGTACCCATCAGACACTCACAGGACAGGTACAGCACGGGTTAGATACAGAGTAAAGCTCCCCCTGCACTGTCCCAATCAAACAGTCCCAGGACAGGTACAGCACGGGGTTAGATACAGAGTAAATCTCCCTCTACACTGTCCACATCAAACACTCCCAGGTCAGGTACAGCATTGGGTAAGATGCAGAGTAAATCTCCCTCTACACCGTCCCCATCAAACACTCCCAGGACAGGTACAGCACGGGGTTAGATACAGAGTAAAGCTCCCTCTACACTGTCCCCATCAAACACTCCCAGGACAGGTACAGCACGGGGTTAGATACAGAGTAAAACTCCATACACAACGTCCCCGTCAAACACTCCCAGCACAGGTACAGCACGGGGTTAGATACAGAGTAAATCGCCCTCTACACCGTCCCTATCAAACCCTCCAAAACAGGTACAGCACGGGGGTAGATATACAGTAAAGAACCTCTACACTGTCCCCATCAAACACTCCCAGGACAGGTACAGCACGGGGTTAGATACAGAGTAAAGCTCCGTCTACACTGTCCCCATCAAACACTCCCAGCACAGGTACAGCACGGGGTTAGATACAGAGTAAATCTCCCTCTACACCGTCCCCATCAAACACTCCCAGGACAGGTAGAGCACGGGGTTAGACACTGAGTAAATCTCCCTCTACACCGTCCCCATCAAACACTCCCAGGACAGGTACAGCGTGGGGTTAAATACAGAGTAAAGCTCCCTCTACACCGTCCCCATTAAACACTCCCAGGGCAGATAAAGCACGGTGCTAGATACAGAGTAAATTTCCTTCTACACTGTCCCCATCAAACACAACCTGGACAGGTACAGCACGGGGTTAGATTCAGAGTAAAGCTCCTTCTACACCGTCCCCATCAAACACTCCCAGGACAGGTACAGCACGGGGTTAGATACAGAGTAATGCTCCCTCGACACTGTCCCCGTCAAACACTCCCAGGACAGTTACAGCACGGGGTAAGATACAGAGTAAATCTCCCTCTTCTCTGTCCCCATCAAACTCTCACAGAACAGTTACAGCACGGGATTATTTACAGAGTAAAGCTCCCTCTACACCGTCCCCATCAAACACTCCCAGGACAGGTACAGCACGGGGTTAGATACAGAGTAAAGCTCCCTCTCCACTGTCCCCATCAAACACTCCCAGGACAGGTACAGCACGGGGTTAGATACAGATTAAAGCTCCCTCTACACCGTCCCCATCAAACACTCCCAGGACAGGTACAGCACGGTGTTAGATACAGAGTAAATCTCCCTCTACACTGTCCCCATCAAACACTCCCAGGACAGGTACAGCACGGGGTTAGATACAGAGTAAAGCTCCCTCTACACCGTCCCCATCAAACACTCCCAGGACAGGTACAGCACGGGGTTAGATACAGAGTAAAGCTCCCTCTACACCGTCCCCATCAAACACTCCCAGGACAGGTACAGCACGGTGTTAGATACAGAGTAAATCTCCCTCTACACCGTCCCCATCAAACACTCCCAGGACAGGTACAGCACGGGGTTAGATACTGAGTAAAGCTCCCTCTACACCGTCCCCATCAAACACTCCCAGGACAGGTACAGCACGGGGTTAGATACAGAGTAAATCTCCCTCTACACTGTCCCCATCAAACACTCCCAGGACAGGTACAGCACGGGGTTAGACACAGAGTAAAGCTCCCTCGGCACCGTCCCCATCAAACACTCCCAGGACTGGTACAGCTTGGGGTTAGAGACTGAGTAAACCTCCCTCTACACCGTCCCCATCAAACACTCCCAGGACAGGTACAGCACGGGGTTAGATACAGAGTAAATCTCCCTCTACACTGTCCCCATGAAACACTCCCAGGACAGGTACAGCATGGGGTTAGATACAGAGTAAATCTCCCTCTACATTGTCCCCATCAAACACTCCCAGGACAGGTACAGCATGGGGTTAGATACAGAGTAAAGCTCCCTCTACACCGTCCCCATCAAACACTCCCAGGACAGGTACAGCACGGGGTTAGAGACAGAGTAAAACTCCCTCTACACTGTCCCCAACAAACACTCACAGGGCAGGTACAGCACGGGGTTAGGTACAGAGTAAAGCTCCCTCCACACTGTCCCCATCAAACACTCCCAGGACAGGTACAGCACGGGGTAAGATACCGAGTAAAGCTCCCTCGACACCGTCCCCATCACACACTCCCAGGACAGGTACAGCACGGGGTTAGATACAGAGTGAATTTCCCTCTACAGCATCCCCATCAAACACTCCCAGGACAGGTACAGCACGGGGTTAAATACAGAATAAAGCTCCCTCTACAGCGTCCCCATTAAACACTCCCAGGGCAGATACAGCACGGGGTTAGATACAGAGTAAATTTCCCTCTGCACTGTCCCCATCAAACACTCCAAGGACAGGTCTAGCACGGAGTTAGATACAGAATAAAGCTCCCCCTACACCGTCCCCATCAAACACTCCCAGGACAGGTACAGCACCGGGTTAGATACAGAGTAAAGCTCCCTCTACACTGTCCCCATCAAACACTCCCAGGACAGGTACAGCACGGGGTTAGATACAGAGCAAAGCTTCCTCTACACCATCCCCATCAAACACTCCCAGGACAGGTACAGCACCAGGTTAGATACAGAGTAAAGCTCCCTCTACACTGTTCCCATCAAACACTCCCAGGACAGGTACAGCACGGGGTTAGATACAGAGTAAATCTCCCTGTACACCGTCCCCATCAAACACTCCCAGGACAGGTACAGCACGGGGTTAGATACAGAGTAAATCTCCCTGTACACTGTCCCCATCAAACACTCCCAGGACAGGGACAGCGCGGGGTTAGACACACATTAAAGCTCCCACTACAGTGTCCCCAAAAAACACTCCCAGGACAGGTACTGCACGGGGTTAGATACAGAGTAAAGCTCCCTCTACATTGTCCCCATCAAACACTCCCAGGACAGGGACAGAACGGGGTTAGATACACAGTAAATCTCCCTCCACACTGTCCCCATCAAACACTCCCAGGACAGGTACAGCACAGGGTTAGAGACAGAGTAAATCTCCCTCTGCACCATCCCCATCAACCACTCCCAGGACTGGGACATCACGGGGTTAGATACAGACTAATTTTCCCTCTACTCCGTCCCCATCAAACAATCCCAGGAAAGGTACAGCACCCTGTTAGATAAAGAGTAAATCTCCCTCTGCACCGTCCCCATCAAACTCTCCCAGGACAGGTACAGCACGGGGTTAGATACAGAGTAAAGCTCCCTTTACACTGTCCCCATCAAACACTCCCAGGACAGATACAGCACTGGGTTAGATACAGAGTAAATCTCCCTCTACACGGTCCCCATCAAACACTCCCAGGACAGGTACAGCATCGGGTCAAATACAGAGTAAATCTCCCTCTACACCGTCCCCATCAAACACTCCCAGGACAGGTACAGCACGGGGTTAGATAAAGAGTAAAGCTCCCTCTACACTGTCCCCATCAGACACTCACAGGACAGATACAGCACTGGGTAAGATACAGAGTAAATGTCCCTCTACACTGTCCCCAATAAACTCTCCCAGGACAGGTACAGCACGGGGTTAGATACAGAGTAAATCTCCCTCGACACCGTCCCCATCAAACACTCCCAGGACAGGTACAGCACGGGGTTAGATACAGAGTAAAGCTCCCTCTACACCGTCCCCATCAAACACTCCCAGGACAGGGACAGCGCGGGGTTAGACACAGATTAAAGCTCCCACTACAGTGTCCCCAAAAAACACTCCCAGGACAGGTACTGCACGGGGTTAGATACAGAGTAAAGCTCCCTCTACATTGTCCCCATCAAACACTCCCAGGACAGGGACAGAACGGGGTTAGATACACAGTAAATCTCCCTCTACACCGTCCCCATCAAACACTCCCAGGACAGGTACAGAACAAGGTAAGATACAGAGTAAAGCTCCCTCGACACCGTCCCCATCAAACACTCCCCAGACAGGTACAGCACGGGGATAGATACAGCGTATAGCTCCCGCTCCACTGTCCACATCAAACACTCCCAGGGCAGGTACAGCATGGGGTTAGTGACAGAGTAAAGCTCCCTCTACACCATCCCCATCAGACACTCACAGGACAGAACAGCACGGGGTTAGATACAGAGTAAAGCTCCCTCTTCACCGTCCCCATCAAACACGCCCAGGACAGGTACAGCACGGGGTTAGATACAGAGTAAAGCTACCTCTACACCGTCCCAATCAAACACTTCCAGGACAGGTACAGCAGGGGTTAGAGACAGATTAAAACTCCCTCTACACTGTCCCCATCAAACACTCACAGGACAGGTACAGCACGGGGTTAGATACAGAGTAAAGCTCCCTCTACACTGTCCCCATCAAACACTCCCAGAACAGGTACAGCACGGGTTTAGGTACAGAGTAAAGCTCGCTCTACACTGTCCCCATCAAACACTCCCAGGACAGGTACAGCACGGGGTTAGATACAGAGTAAATCTCCCTCTACACCGTCCCCATCAAACACTCCCAGGACAGGTACAGCACGGGGTTAGATACAGAGTAAATCTCCCTCTACACCGTCCCCATCAAACACTCCCAGGACAGGTACAGCACGGGGTTAGATACAGAGTAAATCTCCCTCTACACTGTCCCCATCAAACACTCCCAGGACAGGTACAGCACAGGGTTAGATACGGAGTAAAGCTCCCTTTACACTGTCCCCATCAAACACTCCCAGGACAGGTACAGCACGGGGTTAGATACAGAGTAAAGCTCCCTCTAAACTCTCCCCATCAAACACTCCGAGGACATGTACAGCACGGGGTTAGATACAGATTAAATCTCCCTCTACACTGTCCCCATCAAACACTCCATGGACAGGTACAGCACAGGATTAGATACAGGGAAAAACTCCCTCTACACTGTCCCCATTATACACTAACAGGACAGGTACAGCATGGGTTAGATACAGAGTAAAGCTCCCTCTACACCGTCCCGATCAAACACTGCCTGGACAGGTACAGCACGGGGTTAGATACAGAGTAAAGCTCCCTCTACACTGTCTACATCAAACACTCCCAGGGCAGGTACAGTATGGGGTTAGATACAGAGTAAAGCTCCCTCTGCACCATCCCCATCAAACACTCCCAGGACAGATACAGCACGGGGTTAGATACAGAGTAAATCTCCCTCTACACCGTCCCCATCAAACACTCTCAGGACAGGTACAGCACGGGGTTAGATTCATTGCAAACCTCACCCTGCACTATCCCAATCAAACACTCCCAGGACAGGTACAGAACAAGGTAAGATACAGAGTAAAGCTCCCTCTACACCGTCCCCATCAAACACTCCCAGGGCAGGTACAGCACGGGGTTAGATACAGAGTAAATCTCCCTCGACACCGTCCCCATCAAACACTCCCAGGACAGGTACAGCACGGGGTTAGATACAGAGTAAAGCTCCCTCTACACCGTCCCCATCAAACACTCCCAGGACAGGGACAGCGCGGGGTTAGACACAGAGTAAAGCTCCCTCTACACCGTCCCCATCAAACACTCCCAGGACAGGTACAGCACAGGGTAAGATACAGAGTAAAGCTCCCTCTACACTGTCCCCATCAAACACTCCCTGGACAGGTACAGCACGGGGTTAGATACGGAGTAAAGCTCCCTCTACACCGTCCCCATCAAACACTCCCAGGACAGGTACAGCACGGGGTTAGATACAGAGTAAAGCTCCCTCTACACTGTCCCCATCAAACACTCCCAGGACAGGTACAGCACGGGGTTAGATACAGAGTAAAGCTCCCTCTACACTGTCCCCATGAGACATTCCCAGGACAGTTACAGCACGGGTTAGAGACAGATTAAAACTCCCTCTACACTGTCCCCATCAAACACTCACAGGACAGGTACAGCACGGGGTTAGATACAGATTAAATCTCCCTCTACACTGTCCCCATCAAACACTCCATGGACAGGTACAGCACAGGATTAGATACAGGGAAAAACTCCCTCTACACTGTCCCCATTATACACTAACAGGACAGGTACAGCATGGGTTAGATACAGAGTAAAGCTCCCTCTACACCGTCCCGATCAAACACTGCCTGGACAGGTACAGCACGGGGTTAGATACAGAGTAAAGCTACCTCTACACCGTCCCAATCAAACACTTCCAGGACAGGTACAGCAGGGGTTAGAGACAGATTAAAACTCCCTCTACACTGTCCCCATCAAACACTCACAGGACAGGTACAGCACGGGGTTAGATACAGAGTAAAGCTCCCTCTACACTGTCCCCATCAAACACTCCCAGAACAGGTACAGCACGGGTTTAGGTACAGAGTAAAGCTCGCTCTACACTGTCCCCATCAAACACTCCCAGGACAGGTACAGCACGGGGTTAGATACAGAGTAAATCTCCCTCTACACCGTCCCCATCAAACACTCCCAGGACAGGTACAGCACGGGGTTAGATACAGAGTAAATCTCCCTCTACACCGTCCCCATCAAACACTCCCAGGACAGGTACAGCACGGGGTTAGATACAGAGTAAATCTCCCTCTACACTGTCCCCATCAAACACTCCCAGGACAGGTACAGCACAGGGTTAGATACGGAGTAAAGCTCCCTTTACACTGTCCCCATCAAACACTCCCAGGACAGGTACAGCACGGGGTTAGATACAGAGTAAAGCTCCCTCTAAACTCTCCCCATCAAACACTCCGAGGACATGTACAGCACGGGGTTAGATACAGATTAAATCTCCCTCTACACTGTCCCCATCAAACACTCCATGGACAGGTACAGCACAGGATTAGATACAGGGAAAAACTCCCTCTACACTGTCCCCATTATACACTAACAGGACAGGTACAGCATGGGTTAGATACAGAGTAAAGCTCCCTCTACACCGTCCCGATCAAACACTGCCTGGACAGGTACAGCACGGGGTTAGATACAGAGTAAAGCTCCCTCTACACTGTCTACATCAAACACTCCCAGGGCAGGTACAGTATGGGGTTAGATACAGAGTAAAGCTCCCTCTGCACCATCCCCATCAAACACTCCCAGGACAGATACAGCACGGGGTTAGATACAGAGTAAATCTCCCTCTACACCGTCCCCATCAAACACTCTCAGGACAGGTACAGCACGGGGTTAGATTCATTGCAAACCTCACCCTGCACTATCCCAATCAAACACTCCCAGGACAGGTACAGAACAAGGTAAGATACAGAGTAAAGCTCCCTCTACACCGTCCCCATCAAACACTCCCAGGGCAGGTACAGCACGGGGTTAGATACAGAGTAAATCTCCCTCGACACCGTCCCCATCAAACACTCCCAGGACAGGTACAGCACGGGGTTAGATACAGAGTAAAGCTCCCTCTACACCGTCCCCATCAAACACTCCCAGGACAGGGACAGCGCGGGGTTAGACACAGAGTAAAGCTCCCTCTACACCGTCCCCATCAAACACTCCCAGGACAGGTACAGCACAGGGTAAGATACAGAGTAAAGCTCCCTCTACACTGTCCCCATCAAACACTCCCTGGACAGGTACAGCACGGGGTTAGATACGGAGTAAAGCTCCCTCTACACCGTCCCCATCAAACACTCCCAGGACAGGTACAGCACGGGGTTAGATACAGAGTAAAGCTCCCTCTACACTGTCCCCATCAAACACTCCCAGGACAGGTACAGCACGGGGTTAGATACAGAGTAAAGCTCCCTCTACACTGTCCCCATGAGACATTCCCAGGACAGTTACAGCACGGGTTAGAGACAGATTAAAACTCCCTCTACACTGTCCCCATCAAACACTCACAGGACAGGTACAGCACGGGGTTAGATACAGAGTAAAGCTCCCTCTACACTGTCCCCATCAAACACTCCCAGGACAAGTACAGCACGGGATTAGATACGGAGTAAATTTCCCTCTACACCGTCCCCATCAAACACTCCCAGGACAGGTACAGCATGGGGTTAGAGACAGAGTAAATCTCCCTCTGCACCATCCCCATCAACCACTCCCAGGACTGGGACATCACGGGGTTAGATACAGACTAATTTTCCCTCTACTCCGTCCCCATCAAACAATCCCAGGAAAGGTACAGCACCCTGTTAGATAAAGAGTAAATCTCCCTCTGCACCGTCCCCATCAAACTCTCCCAGGACAGGTACAGCACGGGGTTAGATACAGAGTAAAGCTCCCTTTACACTGTCCCCATCAGACACTCACAGGACAGATACAGCACTGGGTTAGATACAGAGTAAATCTCCCTCTACACGGTCCCCATCAAACACTCCCAGGACAGGTACAGCATCGGGTCAAATACAGAGTAAATCTCCCTCTACACCGTCCCCATCAAACACTCCCAGGACAGGTACAGCACGGGGTTAGATAAAGAGTAAAGCTCCCTCTACACTGTCCCCATCAGACACTCACAGGACAGATACAGCACTGGGTAAGATACAGAGTAAATGTCCCTCTACACTGTCCCCAATAAACTCTCCCAGGACAGGTACAGCACGGGGTTAGATACAGAGTAAATCTCCCTCGACACCGTCCCCATCAAACACTCCCAGGACAGGTACAGCACGGGGTTAGATACAGAGTAAAGCTCCCTCTACACCGTCCCCATCAAACACTCCCAGGACAGGGACAGCGCGGGGTTAGACACAGATTAAAGCTCCCACTACAGTGTCCCCAAAAAACACTCCCAGGACAGGTACTGCACGGGGTTAGATACAGAGTAAAGCTCCCTCTACATTGTCCCCATCAAACACTCCCAGGACAGGGACAGAACGGGGTTAGATACACAGTAAATCTCCCTCTACACCGTCCCCATCAAACACTCCCAGGACAGGTACAGAACAAGGTAAGATACAGAGTAAAGCTCCCTCGACACCGTCCCCATCAAACACTCCCCAGACAGGTACAGCACGGGGATAGATACAGCGTATAGCTCCCGCTCCACTGTCCACATCAAACACTCCCAGGGCAGGTACAGCATGGGGTTAGTGACAGAGTAAAGCTCCCTCTACACCATCCCCATCAGACACTCACAGGACAGAACAGCACGGGGTTAGATACAGAGTAAAGCTCCCTCTTCACCGTCCCCATCAAACACGCCCAGGACAGGTACAGCACGGGGTTAGATACAGAGTAAAGCTACCTCTACACCGTCCCAATCAAACACTTCCAGGACAGGTACAGCAGGGGTTAGAGACAGATTAAAACTCCCTCTACACTGTCCCCATCAAACACTCACAGGACAGGTACAGCACGGGGTTAGATACAGAGTAAAGCTCCCTCTACACTGTCCCCATCAAACACTCCCAGAACAGGTACAGCACGGGTTTAGGTACAGAGTAAAGCTCGCTCTACACTGTCCCCATCAAACACTCCCAGGACAGGTACAGCACGGGGTTAGATACAGAGTAAATCTCCCTCTACACCGTCCCCATCAAACACTCCCAGGACAGGTACAGCACGGGGTTAGATACAGAGTAAATCTCCCTCTACACCGTCCCCATCAAACACTCCCAGGACAGGTACAGCACGGGGTTAGATACAGAGTAAATCTCCCTCTACACTGTCCCCATCAAACACTCCCAGGACAGGTACAGCACAGGGTTAGATACGGAGTAAAGCTCCCTTTACACTGTCCCCATCAAACACTCCCAGGACAGGTACAGCACGGGGTTAGATACAGAGTAAAGCTCCCTCTAAACTCTCCCCATCAAACACTCCGAGGACATGTACAGCACGGGGTTAGATACAGATTAAATCTCCCTCTACACTGTCCCCATCAAACACTCCATGGACAGGTACAGCACAGGATTAGATACAGGGAAAAACTCCCTCTACACTGTCCCCATTATACACTAACAGGACAGGTACAGCACGGGGTTAGATACAGAGTAAAGCTCCCTCTACACCGTCCCGATCAAACACTGCCTGGACAGGTACAGCACGGGGTTAGATACAGAGTAAAGCTCCCTCTACACTGTCTACATCAAACACTCCCAGGGCAGGTACAGCACGGGGTTAGATACAGAGTAAAGCTCCCTCTGCACCATCCCCATCAAACACTCCCAGGACAGATACAGCACGGGGTTAGATACAGAGTAAATCTCCCTCTACACCGTCCCCATCAAACACTCTCAGGACAGGTACAGCACGGGGTTAGATTCATTGCAAACCTCACCCTGCACTATCCCAATCAAACACTCCCAGGACAGGTACAGAACAAGGTAAGATACAGAGTAAAGCTCCCTCTACACCGTCCCCATCAAACACTCCCAGGGCAGGTACAGCACGGGGTTAGATACAGAGTAAATCTCCCTCGACACCGTCCCCATCAAACACTCCCAGGACAGGTACAGCACGGGGTTAGATACAGAGTAAAGCTCCCTCTACACCGTCCCCATCAAACACTCCCAGGACAGGGACAGCGCGGGGTTAGACACAGATTAAAGCTCCCACTACAGTGTCCCCAAAAAACACTCCCAGGACAGGTACAGCACAGGGTTAGATACAGAGTAAATCTCCCTCTACACTGTCCCCATCAAACACTCCCAGGACAGGGACAGAACGGGGTTAGATACACAGTAAATCTCCCTCTACACCGTCCCCATCAAACACTCCCAGGACAGGTACAGAACAAGGTAAGATACAGAGTAAAGCTCCCTCGACACCGTCCCCATCAAACACTCCCAAGACAGGTACAGCACGGGGATAGATACAGCGTATAGCTCCCGCTCCACTGTCCACATCAAACACTCCCAGGGCAGGTACAGCATGGGGTTAGTGACAGAGTAAAGCTCCCTCTACACCATCCCCATCAGACACTCACAGGACAGAACAGCACGGGGTTAGATACAGAGTAAAGCTCCCTCTTCACCGTCCCCATCAAACACGCCCAGGACAGGTACAGCACGGGGTTAGATACAGAGTAAAGCTACCTCTACACCGTCCCAATCAAACACTTCCAGGACAGGTACAGCAGGGGTTAGAGACAGATTAAAACTCCCTCTACACTGTCCCCATCAAACACTCACAGGACAGGTACAGCACGGGGTTAGATACAGAGTAAAGCTCCCTCTACACTGTCCCCATCAAACACTCCCAGAACAGGTACAGCACGGGTTTAGGTACAGAGTAAAGCACGCTCTACACTGTCCCCATCAAACACTCCCAGGACAGGTACAGCACGGGGTTAGATACAGAGTAAATCTCCCTCTACACCGTCCCCATCAAACACTCCCAGGACAGGTACAGCACGGGGTTAGATACAGAGTAAAGCTCCCTCTAAACTCTCCCCATCAAACACTCCCAGGACAGGTACAGCACGGGGTTAGATACAGAGTAAATCTCCCTCTACACTGTCCCCATCAAACACTCCCAGGACAGGTACAGCACGGGGTTAGATACAGAGTAAAGCTCCCTCTACACTGTCCCCATCAAACACTCCCAGGACAGGTACAGCACGGGGTTAGATACAGAGTAAAGCTCCCTCTACACTGTCCCCATCAAACACTCCCAGGAAAGGTACAGCACGGGGTTAGATACAGAGTAAAGCTCCCTCTACACTGTCCCCATCAAACACTCCCAGGACAGGTACAGCACGGGGTTAGATACAGAGTAAAGCTCCCTCTACACCGTCCCCATCAAACACTCCCAGGACAGGTACAGCACGGGTTTAGATGCAGAGTAAATGTCCCTCTACACTGTCCCCATCAAACACTCCCAGGACAGGTACAGCACGGGGTTAGATACAGAGGAAAGCTCCCTCTATACCATCCCCATCAAACACTCCCAGGACAGGTACAGCACGGGGTTAGATACAGAGTAAAGCTCCCTCTACACTGTCCCCATCAAACACTCGCAGGACAGGTACAGCACGGGGTTAGACACAGAGTAAAGCTCCCTCTACACTGTCCCCATCAAACACTCCCAGGACAGGTACAGCACGGGGTTAGAGACAGAGTAAAGCTCCCTCTGCACTCTCGGATGTCCTTGCTGGTAATTGTCTCAATTCCTCTCTCTCTCTCTCTTTCAGGACACTCGGGAATACGAAGTTTCAATCTGAGGGGTCTTGCCTGATTGTAGCCGGTCTTTGGCGAGAAGCATCCCCCTGATTTACCCCCATCTCACCCTCCCAGCGCCCATCCCCCACCCCCGCTCGAAGGTTGCCTCGAGCTACATCGCCTTCAGCCGTCAGAGCGAGACAGAGACACATCGACGCCCCCTCTACCCCTCCCGTGTCTGTTTACCAGCCCCTGCCACCCCGAGGCTTGTCCCTCCACCCCCCCCCCGCCGTTCCCACACGCACAGCCCGGCCCACCCCTGCACAGTCTTCGGTTAGTGAGCGGAGGGAGTGGTGGGGTGGCGTGGTTTAGTATATGCTGGGGATGGCTGGGACACTGGTCGGAGTCGGAGCTGGTGCCCTCAGCCTCACGGGACTCCGGTTGGCAGTGCCCCGGGCAAAGCGAGGACCCCACGCCTGGTTCCTCACGGACCTGCTCCCCCAGCCCCCGTGCCTCGCTCCCCCCTCCCCCGCCCGCAGCCCCTCCTCCGCCTTTCTCTGCGCTGCTTCTCGTCCCCCGTTACGCGGGCATCACTGTGGCAACGGCAGCGGGCATTCCTACCACCTTCTCACCTCTGACTCGGGGTCTAAGTCCTTCTCTCCCTTTCTGCCTCTCCTCCAATTCCCTGCTCTCTCTCACTCTCCTCCCGCTCTCCTCTCTCTCTCTCCACCAATTCCCTGCTCTCCCTTTTCTATTACTCTCCTCCCATTCTTTCTCTCTGACCCTCTCCATCTCTCTCTGACCCTCTCCATCTCTCTCTGACCCTCTCCATCTCTCTCTGACCCTCTCCATCTCTCTCTCTGACCCTCTCCATCTCTCTCTCTGACCCTCTCCATCTCTCTCTCTCTGACCCTCTCCATCTCTCTCTCTCTGACCCTCTCCATCTCTCTCTGACCCTCTCCATCTCTCTCTGACCCTCTCCATCTCTCTCTCTGACCCTCTCCATCTCTCTCTGACCCTCTCCATCTCTCTCTCTCTGACCCTCTCCATCTCTCTCTCTCTGACCCTCTCCATCTCTCTCTCTGACCCTCTCCATCTCTCTCTCTCTGACCCTCTCCATCTCTCTCTCTCTGACCCTCTCCATCTCTCTCTGACCCTCTCCATCTCTCTCTCTCTGACCCTCTCCATCTCTCTCTCTCTGACCCTCTCCATCTCTCTCTCTCTGACCCTCTCCATCTCTCTCTGACCCTCTCCATCTCTCTCTCTCTGACCCTCTCCATCTCTCTCTCTCTGACCCTCTCCATCTCTCTATCTGACCCTCTCCATCTCTCTCTCTCTGACCCTCTCCATCTCTCTCTCTCTGACCCTCTCCATCTCTCTCTCTCTGACCCTCTCCATCTCTCTCTGACCCTCTCCATCTCTCTCTCTCTGACCCTCTCCATCTCTCTCTCTCTGACCCTCTCCATCTCTCTATCTGACCCTCTCCATCTCTCTCTCTGACCCTCTCCATCTCTCTCTGACCCTCTCCATCTCTCTCTCTGACCCTCTCCATCTCTCTCTCTCTGACCCTCTCCATCTCTCTCTCTCTGACACTCTCCATCTCTCTCTGACCCTCTCCATCTCTCTCTCTGACCCTCTCCATCTCTCTCTCTGACCCTCTCCATCTCTCTCTGACCCTCTCCATCTCTCTCTCTGACCCTCTCCATCTCTCTCTCTCTGACCCTCTCCATCTCTCTCTGACCCTCTCCATCTCTCTCTCTGACCCTCTCCATCTCTCTCTCTGACCCTCTCCATCTCTCTCTGACCCTCTCCATCTCTCTCTCTGACCCTCTCCATCTCTCTCTCTCTGACCCTCTCCATCTCTCTCTGACCCTCTCCATCTCTCTCTCTCTGACCCTCTCCATCTCTCTCTGACCCTCTCCATCTCTCTCTCTGACCCTCTCCATCTCTCTCTCTGACCCTCTCCATCTCTCTCTGACCCTCTCCATCTCTCTCTCTGACCCTCTCCATCTCTCTCTCTGACCCTCTCCATCTCTCTCTGACCCTCTCCATCTCTCTCTCTGACCCTCTCCATCTCTCTCTCTCTGACCCTCTCCATCTCTCTCTCTGACCCTCTCCATCTCTCTCTCTCTGACCCTCTCCATCTCTCTCTGACCCTCTCCATCTCTCTCTCTGACCCTCTCCATCTCTCTCTCTGACCCTCTCCATCTCTCTCTGACCCTCTCCATCTCTCTCTCTGACCCTCTCCATCTCTCTCTCTCTGACCCTCTCCATCTCTCTCTCTGACCCTCTCCATCTCTCTCTGACCCTCTCCATCTCTCTCTCTGACCCCCTCATTCTCTCTCTCTGACCCTCTCCATCTCTCTCTGACCCTCTCCATCTCTCTCTGACCCTCTCCATCTCTCTCTCTCTGACCCTCTCCATCTCTCTCTGACCCTCTCCATCTCTCTCTGACCCTCTCCATCTCTCTCTCTGACCCTCTCCATCTCTCTCTGACCCTCTCCATCTCTCTCTGACCCTCTCCATCTCTCTCTGACCCTCTCCATCTCTCTCTCTCTGACCCTCTCCATCTCTCTCTCTCTGACCCTCTCCATCTCTCTCTCTGACCCTCTCCATCTCTCTCTCTCTGACCCTCTCCATCTCTCTCTCTCTGACCCTCTCCATCTCTCTCTGACCCTCTCCATCTCTCTCTCTCTGACCCTCTCCATCTCTCTCTCTCTGACCCTCTCCATCTCTCTCTCTCTGACCCTCTCCATCTCTCTCTGACCCTCTCCATCTCTCTCCCTCTGACCCTCTCCATCTCTCTCTCTCTGACCCTCTCCATCTCTCTATCTGACCCTCTCCATCTCTCTCTCTCTGACCCTCTCCATCTCTCTCTCTCTGACCCTCTCCATCTCTCTCTCTCTGACCCTCTCCATCTCTCTCTGACCCTCTCCATCTCTCTCTCTCTGACCCTCTCCATCTCTCTCTCTCTGACCCTCTCCATCTCTCTATCTGACCCTCTCCATCTCTCTCTCTGACCCTCTCCATCTCTCTCTGACCCTCTCCATCTCTCTCTCTGACCCTCTCCATCTCTCTCTCTCTGACCCTCTCCATCTCTCTCTCTCTGACACTCTCCATCTCTCTCTGACCCTCTCCATCTCTCTCTCTGACCCTCTCCATCTCTCTCTCTGACCCTCTCCATCTCTCTCTGACCCTCTCCATCTCTCTCTCTGACCCTCTCCATCTCTCTCTCTCTGACCCTCTCCATCTCTCTCTCTGACCCTCTCCATCTCTCTCTCTCTGACCCTCTCCATCTCTCTCTGACCCTCTCCATCTCTCTCTCTGACCCTCTCCATCTCTCTCTCTGACCCTCTCCATCTCTCTCTGACCCTCTCCATCTCTCTCTCTGACCCTCTCCATCTCTCTCTCTCTGACCCTCTCCATCTCTCTCTGACCCTCTCCATCTCTCTCTCTCTGACCCTCTCCATCTCTCTCTGACCCTCTCCATCTCTCTCTCTGACCCTCTCCATCTCTCTCTCTGACCCTCTCCATCTCTCTCTGACCCTCTCCATCTCTCTCTCTGACCCTCTCCATCTCTCTCTCTGACCCTCTCCATCTCTCTCTGACCCTCTCCATCTCTCTCTCTGACCCTCTCCATCTCTCTCTCTCTGACCCTCTCCATCTCTCTCTCTGACCCTCTCCATCTCTCTCTCTCTGACCCTCTCCATCTCTCTCTGACCCTCTCCATCTCTCTCTCTGACCCTCTCCATCTCTCTCTGACCCTCTCCATCTCTCTCTCTGACCCTCTCCATCTCTCTCTCTCTGACCCTCTCCATCTCTCTCTCTGACCCTCTCCATCTCTCTCTCTGACCCTCTCCATCTCTCTCTCTGACACTCTCCATCTCTCTCTCTGACCCCCTCATTCTCTCTCTCTGACCCTCCACATCTCTCTCTGACCCTCTCCATCTCTCTCTGACCCTCTCCATCTCTCTCTCTCTGACCCTCTCCATCTCTCTCTGACCCTCTCCATCTCTCTCTGACCCTCTCCATCTCTCTCTCTGACCCTCTCCATCTCTCTCTGACCCTCTC
Source organism: Isurus oxyrinchus (assembly GCA_026770705.1). NCBI lineage: Eukaryota > Metazoa > Chordata > Chondrichthyes > Lamniformes > Lamnidae > Isurus > Isurus oxyrinchus. The sequence goes on from JANJGN010002361.1 coordinate 21,124, forward strand.
CATCTCTCTCTGACCCTCTCCATCTCTCTCTGACCCTCTCCATCTCTCTCTCTGACCCTCTCCATCTCTCTCTCTGACACTCTCCATCTCTCTCTGACCCTCTCCATCTCTCTCTGACCCTCTCCATCTCTCTCTGACCCTCTCCATCTCTCTCTGAACCTCTCCATCTCTCTCTCTCTGACCCTCTCCATCTCTCTCTGACCCTCTCCATCTCTCTCTCTCTGACCCTCTCCATCTCTCTCTGACCCTCTCCATCTCTCTCTCTGACCCTCTCCATCTCTCTCTGACCCTCTCCATCTCTCTCTGACCCTCTCCATCTCTCTCTGAACCTCTCCATCTCTCTCTCTCTGACCCTCTCCATCTCTCTCTGACCCTCTCCATCTCTCTCTCTCTGACCCTCTCCATCTCTCTCTGACCCTCTCCATCTCTCTCTCTGACCCTCTCCATCTCTCTCTCTGACCCTCTCCATCTCTCTCTGACCCTCTCCATCTCTCTCTCTGACCCTCTCCATCTCTCTCTCTGACCCTCTCCATCTCTCTCTGACCCTCTCCATCTCTCTCTCTCTGACCCTCTCCATCTCTCTCTGACCCTCTCCATCTCTCTCTCTGACCCCCTCATTCTCTCTCTCTGACCCTCTCCATCTCTCTCTGACCCTCTCCATCTCTCTCTGACCCTCTCCATCTCTCTCTCTCTGACCCTCTCCATCTCTCTCTGACCCTCTCCATCTCTCTCTGACCCTCTCCATCTCTCTCTCTGACCCTCTCCATCTCTCTCTGACCCTCTCCATCTCTCTCTGACCCTCTCCATCTCTCTCTGACCCTCTCCATCTCTCTCTCTGACCCTCTCCATCTCTCTCTCTGACCCTCTCCATCTCTCTCTGACCCTCTCCATCTCTCTCTCTCTGACCCTCTCCATCTCTCTCTGACCCTCTCCATCTCTCTCTCTGACCCTCTCCATCTCTCTCCATGACCCTCTCCATCTCTCTCTCTCTGACCCTCTCCATCTCTCTCTCTCTGACCCTCTCCATCTCTCTCTCTGACCCTCTCCATCTCTCTCTCTGACCCTCTCCATCTCTCTCTCTCTGACCCTCTCCATCTCTCTCTGACCCTCTCCATCTCTCTCTCTCTGACCCTCTCCATCTCTCTCTCTGACCCTCTCCATCTCTCTCTGACCCTCTCCATCTCTCTCTCTGACCCTCTCCATCTCTCTCTCTGACCCTCTCCATCTCTCTCTCTCTGACCCTCTCCATCTCTCTCTCTGACCCTCTCCATCTCTCTCTCTCTGACCCTCTCCATCTCTCTCTGACCCTCTCCATCTCTCTCTGACCCTCTCCATCTCTCTCTCTGACCCTCTCCATCTCTCTCTGACCCTCTCCATCTCTCTCTCTGACCCTCTCCATCTCTCTCTCTGACCCTCTCCATCTCTCTCTCTGACCCTCTCCATCTCTCTCTGACCCTCTCCATCTCTCTCTCTCTGACCCTCTCCATCTCTCTCTCTCTGACCCTCTCCATCTCTCTCTCTCTGACCCTCTCCATCTCTCTCTGACCCTCTCCATCTCTCTCTCTGACCCTCTCCATCTCTCTCTCTCTGACCCTCTCCATCTCTCTCTGACCCTCTCCATCTCTCTCTCTGACCCTCTCCATCTCTCTCTGACCCTCTCCATCTCTCTCTCTGACCCTCTCCATCTCTCTCTCTGACCCTCTCCATCTCTCTCTCTGACCCTCTCCATCTCTCTCTGACCCTCTCCATCTCTCTCTCTCTGACCCTCTCCATCTCTCTCTCTGACCCTCTCCATCTCTCTCTGACCCTCTCCATCTCTCTCTCTGACCCTCTCCATCTCTCTCTGACCCTCTCCATCTCTCTCTGACCCTCTCCATCTCTCTCTGACCCTCTCCATCTCTCTCTGACCCTCTCCATCTCTCTCTCTGACCCTCTCCATCTCTCTCTCTGACCCTCTCCATCTCTCTCTCTGACCCTCTCCATCTCTCTCTCTGACCCTCTCCATCTCTCTCTCTCTGACCCTCTCCATCTCTCTCTGACCCTCTCCATCTCTCTCTCTGACCCTCTCCATCTCTCTCTCTCTGACCCTCTCCATCTCTCTCTCTCTGACCCTCTCCATCTCTCTCTGACCCTCTCCATCTCTCTCTCTGACCCTCTCCATTTCTCTCTCTGACCCTCTCCATCTCTCTCTGACCCTCTCCATCTCTCTCTCTGACCCTCTCCATCTCTCTCTCTGACCCTCTCCATCTCTCTCTCTGACCCTCTCCATCTCTCTCTCTCTGACCCTCTCCATCTCTCTCTCTGACCCTCTCCATCTCTCTCTCTGACACGGTCCATCTCTCCCTATTGCCAGTTCCCTCTTCCCCCGCCCTCTTTCTTTCTCCTTGCCATTGTCTCTCTCTCTCTATCCACCAACACCGACCTCCCTCTCTGTCTCTCTCTCTCTCTCTCGTACCCCTAACTGGTAGGAAATGCCACCCACCCCCAAACTCTTACCACCCTGTGCCAAAAATAGAGGTCACTGAGACCAGGTGGTACACCCATACCCGCACCCCACTGCCCATCGACTGGATGCTTAGTCCCGGGACTCCTGTTCCCAAGAGAAGATAGGGCAAAGATTGGGGAGACCCTCAACTGAGGCTCAGGAACGGACAGGGTGCTGATGACCCACGTGGAGGGAGCAGGAGGTCACTGAATCTCAAACACCACCCAATGCAAAATACCGAGGCAGAGGGATGGTGGGAGTGAGAGAGAAGGGGGAGGGAACCCAATGAGGAAAGAGAATTCCCCTCCTCTCCCAGTTCAGAGGGGCGATTTGCGGAGTATCTGGCCAATGGCGAAGGGAGGGGTGGGGGAACGTTACAGCCCACACTATGGTCTTGTCCGTCCATCGGGTTAGTTTTACAGCATCGCAAGAGATGTGAACCTGAGACCCAGCTTCTCAAGAGGGGAACGAATTGTTGGGTGGCTGGGAGGGTGGGTGGGGGGGGGGGGGGGGTGGGGGTGGTGAGCTGGGGGAGCATGGGTGTTGCTCCCAGGCCTTGAGGGATGAGAGACCTCAGGGGGTCGGGAGAGTCACGTTGCGTATCTGACAGAGGCCCAATGGTCTGGAGCGGGAGGAATAGAGGCAGCTAAGTGGGGCGGACAGATCGAGAAAGGATCGGAGATGGAGGGATGGAGTCCAAGAGACTAGAGATGGAGGGATAGGGACTGAGGGATCGGCGATGGAGAATGGAGTCTGAGGGACTAGAGATGGAGGGACAGGGACTGAGGGATTGGCGATGGAGGCTGCAGTCTGAGGGACTAGAGATGGAAGGATAGGGACTGAGGAATTGGCGATGAAGGATGGAGTCTGAGAGATTGGAGGTGGAGAGACAGGGACTGAGGTATTGGTGATGGAGGGTGGAGTCCAGGAGACCACAGATGAAGGGATAGGGACCGAGGAGTTGGTGATAGAGGATGGAGTCAGAGAGACTCGAGGTGAATGGATAGGGACTGAGGGATTGGTGATGGAGAATAGAATCTGAGAGACTAGAGATGGAGGGATAGGGACTGAGGGATTGGCGATGGAGGATGGTGTCTGAGGGACTAGAGATGGAGGGATAGGGATAGAGGGATTGGTGATGGAGGATGAAACCTGAGAGACTAGAGATGGAGGGACAGGGACTGAGGGGTTGGCTATGGAGAATAGAGTCTGAGTGACTAGAGATAGAGTGATAGGGACTGAGGGATTGGCGATGGAGGATGGAATCAGAGAGACTAGAGATGGAGGGATAGGGACTGAGGGGTTGGTGATGGAGGAGGGAATCAGAGATACTAGAGATGGAGGGATAGGGTCTGAGGGTTTGGCAATGGAGGATGGAGCCTGAGTGACTACAAATGGAGGGATGGGGACGAGGTATTGGCGATGCAGGATGGAGTCTGAGAGACTAGAGATGGAGGAATAGGGACTGAGGGATTGGTGATGGAGGATGGAGTCAGTGAGACTAGAGATGGAGAGACAGGGAATGAGGGATTGGCGATGGAGGATGGAGTCAGAGAGACTAGAGATGGAGGGATGGGGACTGAGGGATTGGGATGGAGGATGGAGTCAAGGAGACGAGAGATGGAGGGATAGGGACTGAGGGCTTGGTGATGGAGGGTGGAGTCCAGGAGACCACAGATAAAGGGGTAGGGACCGAGGAGTTGGTGATGGAGGATGGAGTCAGAGAGACTCGAGGTGAATGGATAGGGACTGAGGGATTGGCGATGGAGGATGGAGTCTGAGGGACTAGAGATGGAGGGACAGGGACTGAGGGATTGGCGATGGAGGCTGCAGTCTGAGGGACTAGACATGGAAGGATAGGGACTGAGGAATTGGCGATGGAGGATGGAGTCTTAGGGACTAGAGATGGAGGGACAGGGACTGAGAGATTGGTGATGGAGGATGAAACCTGAGAGACTAGAGATGGAGGGACTGAGGGATTGGCAATGGAGGATGGAGTCTGAGGGACTAGAGATGGAGGAACAGGGACAGAGGGATTGGTGATGGAGGTTGGAACCTGAGAGACTAGAGATGGAGGGATCGGGACTGAGGGATTGGCGATGGAGAATGGAATCAGAGAGACTAGAGATGGAGGGATAGGGACTGAGGGGTTGGCAATGGAGGATGGAGCCTGAGTGAATACAAATGGAGGGACGGGGATGAGGTATTGGCGATGCAGGATGGAGTCTGAGAGACTAGAGATGGAGGTATAAAGACTGAGGGATTGGCAATGGTGGATAGAGTCAGTGAGACTAGAGATGGAGGGACAGGGACTGAGGTGTTGGCAATGGAGGATGGAGGCAGAGAGACTAGCGGTGGAGGGATAGGGTCTGAAGTATTGGCAATGGAGGATGGAATCAGAGAGACTAGAGATGGAGGGATGGGGACTGAGGAGTTGGCGATGGAGGATGGAGTCAGAGAGACAAGAGGTGGAGGGATAGGGACTGAGGAGATGACAATGGAGAATAGAGTTAGAGAGACGAGAGATGGAGGGATAGGGACTGAGGGATTGGCGATGGAGGATGGAGTCAGAGAGACTAGAGATGGAGGGATAGGGACTGAGGGGTTGGCGATGGAGGATGGAGTCAGAGAGATTAGATATTGAGGGATAGCGACTGAGGGATTGGTGATCGAGGATGGATCCTGGGTGACTAGAGATGGAGGGATAGGGACAGAAGGATTGGTGATGGAGGATGGAGTCTGACTGACTAGAGATGGAGGGATAGGGACTGAGGGTTTAGTGATGGAGGTTGGAGTCAGAGATACTAGAGATGGAGTGATAGGCTCTGAGGCTTTAGCGATGGAGGATGGAGTCAGAGAGAATTGACATTGAGGGATAGGGACAGAGGGATCGATGATACAGGATGGAAATGGAGAGACTAGAGATGGAGGGATAGGGACTGAGGGGTTTGCGATGGAGTCAGAGAGACCAGAGATGGAGGGATAAGTTCTGGGGGATTGGCGATGGAGGATGGAACCTGAGAGATTAGAGATGGAGGGATAGGGACTGAGGGATTGGCGATGAAGGATGGAGTCTGAGAGATTAGAGATGGAGGGATAGGGACTGAGGGATTGGTGATGGAGTCAGAGAGACGAGAGATGGAGGGATAGGGACTGAGGAGATGACAATGGAGAATGGAATCAGAGAGACTAGAGATGGAGGGACAGGGACTGAGGGATTGGCGATGGAGGATGGAACCTGAGAGACTAGAGATGGAGGGACAGGGACTGAGGGGTTGGTGATGGAGTGAGAGAGAATAGAGATGGAGGAATAGGAACTGAGGGATTGGCGATGAAGGATGGAGTCTGAGAGATTGGAGGTGGAGAGACAGGGACTGAGGTGTTGGGGATGGAGGGTGGAGTCCAGGAGACCAGAGATGAAGGGATAGGGACCGAGGAGTTGGTGATGGAGGATGGAGTCAGAGAGACTCGAGGTGAATGGATAGGGACTGAGGGATTGGTGATGGAGAATAGAATCTGAGAGACTAGAGATGGAGGGATAGGGACTGAGGGATTGGCGATGGAGGATGGAGTCTGATGGACTAGAGATGGAGGGACAGGGACACAGGGATTGGCAATGGAGGATGGAACCTGAGAGACTAGAGATGGAGGGATAGGGACTGAGGGTTTGGCAATGGAGAATGGAGCCTGAGTGACTACAAATGGAGGGATGGGGACAAGGTATTGGTGATGCAGGATGGAGTCTGGGAGACTAGAGATGGAGGAATAGAGACTGAGGGATTGGTGATGCAGGATGGAGTCAGAGAGACTAGAGATGGAGGGATAGGGACTGAGGGATTGGTGATGGAGGATGGAGTCAGAGAGACTAGAGATGGAGGGATAGGGACTGAGGGATTGGCGATGGAGGATGGAGTCTGAGTGACTAGAGATGGAAAGATAGGGACTGAGGGATTGGCAATGGAGGATGGAGTCTGAGGGACTAGAGATGGAGGAACAGGGACAGAGGGATTGGTGATGGAGGTTGGAACCTGAGAGACTAGAGATGGAGGGATAGGGACTGAGGGATTGGCGATGGAGGATGGAGTCTGAGAGACTAGAGATGGAGGAATAGGGACTGAGGGATTGGTGATGGAGGATGGAGTCTGAGAGACTAGAGATGGAGGGATAGGGACTGAGGGATTGGCGATGGAGGATGGAGTCTGAGAGACTAGAGATGGAGGGATAGGGACTGAGGGATTGGCGATGGAGGATGGAGTCTGAGAGACTAGAGATGGAGGGATAGGGACTGAGGGATTGGCGATGGAGGATGGAGTCTGAGAGACTAGAGATGGAGGGATAGGGACTGAGGGATTGGCGATGGAGGATGGAGTCTGAGAGACTAGAGATGGAGGGACAGGGACTGAGGGGTTGGTGATGGAGTGAGAGAGAATAGAGATGGAGGAATAGGAACTGAGGGATTGGCGATGAAGGATGGAGTCTGAGAGATTGGAGGTGGAGAGACAGGGACTGAGGTGTTGGGGATGGAGGGTGGAGTCCAGGAGACCAGAGATGAAGGGATAGGGACCGAGGAGTTGGTGATGGAGGATGGAGTCAGAGAGACTCGAGGTGAATGGATAGGGACTGAGGGATTGGTGATGGAGAATAGAATCTGAGAGACTAGAGATGGAGGGATAGGGACTGAGGGATTGGCGATGGAGGATGGAGTCTGAGGGACTAGAGATGGAGGGACAGGGACACAGGGATTGGCAATGGAGGATGGAACCTGAGAGACTAGAGATGGAGGGATAGGGACTGAGGGTTTGGCAATGGAGAATGGAGCCTGAGTGACTACAAATGGAGGGATGGGGACAAGGTATTGGTGATGCAGGATGGAGTCTGGGAGACTAGAGATGGAGGAATAGAGACTGAGGGATTGGTGATGCAGGATGGAGTCAGAGAGACTAGAGATGGAGGGATAGGGACTGAGGGATTGGTGATGGAGGATGGAGTCAGAGAGACTAGAGATGGAGGGATAGGGACTGAGGGATTGGCGATGGAGGATGGAGTCTGAGTGACTAGAGATGGAAAGATAGGGACTGAGGGATTGGCAATGGAGGATGGAGTCTGAGGGACTAGAGATGGAGGAACAGGGACAGAGGGATTGGTGATGGAGGTTGGAACCTGAGAGACTAGAGATGGAGGGATAGGGACTGAGGGATTGGCGATGGAGGATGGAGTCTGAGAGACTAGAGATGGAGGAATAGGGACTGAGGGATTGGTGATGGAGGATGGAGTCTGAGAGACTAGAGATGGAGGGATAGGGACTGAGGGATTGGCGATGGAGGATGGAGTCTGAGAGACTAGAGATGGAGGGATAGGGACTGAGGGATTGGCGATGGAGGATGGAGTCTGAGAGACTAGAGATGGAGGGATTGGGACTGAGGGATTGGTGATGGAGGATGGAGTCTGAGGGACTAGAGATGGAGGAACAGGGACAGAGGGATTGGTGATGGAGGTTGGAACCTGAGAGACTAGAGATGGAGGGATAGGGACTGAGGGGTTGACGTTGGACGATGGAATCAGAGATATTTGAGATGGAGGAATAGGGTCTGAGGGTTTGGCAATGGAGAATGGAGCCTGAGTGACTACAAATGGAGGGATGGGGACAAGGTATTGGCGATGCAGGATGGAGTCTGAGAGATTAGAGATGGAGGGATAGGGACTGAGGGATTGGCGATGGAGGATGGAGTCTGAGAGACTAGAGATGGAAAGATAGGGACTGAGGGATTGGCGATGGAGGATGGAGTCTGAGGGACTAGAGATGGAGGAATAGGGACTGAGGGATTGGTGATGGAGGATGGAGTCTGACTGACTAGAGATGGAGTGATGGGGACTGAGGGATTGGTGATGGAGAATGGAGTCAGTGAGACTAGAGATGGAGTGATAGGGACAGAGGGATTGGTGATGCAGGATGGAGTCAGAGAGACTAGAGATGGAGGGATAGGGACTGAGGGATTGGTGATGGAGGGTGGAATCAGTGAGACGAGAGATGGAGGGATAGGGACTGAGGGATTGGTGATGGAGGATGGAGTCCAGGAGACCAGAGATGGAGGGATAGGGACTGAGGGATTAGTGATGGAGGATGGAGTCCAGGAGACCAGAGATGAAGGGATAGCATCCGAGGAGTTTGCGATGGAGGATGAAGTCATAGAGACTCGAGGTGAATGGATAGGGACTGAGGGATTGGTGATGGAGGATGGAGTCTGAGCGACTAGAGATGGAGGGACAGGGAATGAGGGATTTGTGATGCAGGATGAAACCTGAGAGACTAGAGATGGAGGGGCAGAGACTGAGGGATTGGCGATGGAGGATGGAGCCAGAGAGACTAGAGATGGAGGGATAGGGACTGAGGGATTGGCGATGGAGGAGGGAATCAGAGATACTTGAGATGGAGGGATAGGGACTGAGGTGTTGGCAATGGAGGATGGAGCCTGAGTGAATACAAATGGAGGGAGGGGGACGAGGTATTGGTGATGGAGGATATAGTCAGAGAGACTAGATATTGAGGGATAGGGACTGAGGGATTGGTGATGGACGATGGAGTCAGAGAGACTACAGATGGAGGGATGGGGTCTGCGGGTTTAGCAATGGAGGTTGGAGTCAGAGAGAATTGACATTGAGGGATAGGGACAGAGGGATTGGTGATACAGGATGGAGTCGGAGAGAGTAGAGATGGAGGGATAGGGACTGAGGTGTTGGTGATAGAGGATGGAGTCAGAGGGACTAGAGGTTGAGGGATACGGACTGAGGGCTTGGTGATGGAGGATAGAACCTGAGAGACTAGAGATGGAGGGATAGGGACTGAGGAGTTTGCGATGGAGTCAGAGACCAGAGATGGAGGGATTGGAACAGAGGAGATGACAATGGAGGATGGAGTCAGAGAGAGTAGAGATGGAGGTACAGGGACTGAGGGATTGGCGATGGAGGATGGAGTCAGAGAGACTAGAGATGGAGGGACAGGGACTGAGGGATTGGCGATGGAGGATGGAGTCAGAGAGACTAGAGATGGAGGGACAGGGACTGAGGGATTGGCGATGGAGGATGGAGTCAGAGGGACTAGATATTGAGGGATAGGGACTGAGGGATTGGTGATGGAGGATGGAGTCTGAGTGACTAGTGATGGAGGGATAGGGACTGCGGGATTGGTGATGGAGGATGGAGTCTGAGAGACTAGAGATGGAGGGATAGGGTCTGAGGGGTTGGCTATAGAGGATGGAGTCAGAGGGACCACAAATGGAGGGATCGGGACTGAGGGTTTAGCGATGGAGGTTGGAGTCAGAGAGAATTGATATTGAGGGATAGGGACAGAGGGATTGGTGATACAGGATGGAGTCGGAGAGACTAGAGATGGAGGGATAGGGACTGAGGGCTTGGTGATAGAGGATGGAGTCAGAGGGACTAGAGGTTGAGGGATAGGGACTGAGGGATTGGCGATGGAGGATGGAATCTGAGGGACTAGAGATGGAGGGATAGGGACTGAGGGATTGGCGATGGAGGATGGAGTCAGACAGATTGGAGATGGAGGGATAGGGACTGAGGGATTGGCGATGGAGGATGGAGTCTGAGTGACTAGAGATGGAGGAACAGGGACACAGGGATTGGCAATGGAGGATGGAACCTGAGAGACTAGAGATGGAAGGATAGGGACTGAGGGATTGGCGTTGGACGATGGAATCAGAGATACATGAGATGGAGGGATAGGGTCTGAGGGTTTTGCAATGGAGAATGGAGCCTGAGTGACTAGAGATAGAGGGATGGGGACAAGGGATTGGCGATGGACGATGGAGTCAGAGAGACTAGAGATGGAGGGATAGGGACTGAGGGATTGGTGATACAGGATGGAGTCTGAGAGACTAGAGATGGAGGGATAGGGACTGAGGGATTGGCAATGGAGGATGGAGTCAGAGAGAATTGACATTGAGGGATAGGGACAGAGGGATTGGTGATACAGGATGGAGTCGGAGAGACTAGAGATGGAGGGACAGGGACTGAGGGATTGGCGATGGAGGATGGAGTCAGACAGATTGGAGATGGTGGGCTAGGGACTGAGGGATTGGTGATGGAGGATGGAGTCTGAGTGACTAGAGATGGAGGAACAGGGACACAGGGATTGGCAATGGAGGATGGAACCTGAGAGACTAGAGATGGAGGGATAGGGACTGAGGTTTTGGCAATGGAGAATGGAATCAGAGAGACTAGAGATGGAGGGATAGGGTCTGAGGGGTTGGCAATGGAGGATGGAGCCTGAGTGACTACAAATGGAGGGATGGGGACAAGGTATTGGCGATGCAGGATGGAGTCTGAGTGACTAGAGATGGAAAGATAGGGACTGAGGGATTGGCGATGGAGGATGGAGTCTGAGGGACTAGAGATGGATGAAGAGGGACAGAGGGATTGGTGATGGAGGATGGAACCTGAGAGACAAGAGATGGAGGGATAGGGACTGAGGGATTGGCGATGGAGGATGGAATCAGAGATATTTGAGATGGAGGGATAGGGTCTGAGGGTTTGGCAATGGAGAATGGAGCCTGAGTGACTACAAATGGAGGGATGGGGACAAGGTATTGGCGATGCAGGATGGAGTCTGAGAGACTAGAGATGGAGGGATAGGGACTGAGGGATTGGCGATGGTGGATGGAGTCAGTGAGACTAGAAATGGAGGGACAGGGATTGAGGGATTGGCGATGGAGGATGGATTCAGAGAGACTAGAGGTGGAGGGACAGGGACTGAGGGATTGGCGATGGAGGATGGAGTCAGAGAGATTGGAGATGGAGGGATAGGGACTGAGGGATTGGTGATGGAGGATGGAGTCTGAGTGACTAGAGATGGAGGGATAGGGACTGATGGATTTTTGATGGAGGATGTAGTCAGAGAGAATAGAGATGGAGGAATAGGCACTGAGGGGTTGGCGATGGAGGATGGAGTCAGAGAGACTAGATATTGAGGGATAGCGACTGAGGGATTGGCGATGGAGGATGGATCCTGAGTGACCAGAGATGGAGGGATAGGGACTGAGGGATTGGTGATGGAGGATGGAGTATGACTGACTAGAGATGGAGTGACGGGGACTGAGGGATTGGTGATGGAGGATGGAGTCAGTGAGACTAGAGATGGAGGGATAGGGACTGAGGGTTTAGTGATGGAGGTTGGAGTCAGAGATACTAGAGATGGAGGGATAGGCTCTGAGGCTTTAGCGATGGAGGTTGCAGTCAGAGAGAATAGACATTGAGGGATAGGGACAGAGGGATTGGAGATACAGGATGGAGTCGGAGAGACTGGAGATGGAGGGATAGGGACTGAGGGATTGGCGATAGAAGATGGAGTCAGAGGGACTAGAGATGGAGGGATAGGGACTGAGGGCTTGGTGATAGAGGATGGAGTCAGAGGCACTAGAGGTTGAGGGATACGGACTGAGGGATTGCAATGGAGAATGGAGTCATTGAGACCAGCTTGGTGATGGAGGATGGAACCTGGGAGACCAGAGATGGAGGGATAGGGACTGAAGGGTTGGCGATGGAGGATGGAACCTGAGAGACTAGAGATGGAGGGATAGGGTCTGAGGGGTTGGCAATGGAGGATGGAGCCTGAGTGACTACAAATGGAGGGACAGGGACGAGGTATTGGCACTGCAGAATGGAGTCTGCGAGATTGGAGGTGGAGATATAGGGACTGAGGTGTTGGCAATGGAGGATGGAGTCAGACAGACTAGAGATGGAGGGAAAGGGACTGAGGGATTGGCGATGGAGGATGGAGTCAGAGAGACTAGAGATGGAGGGATAGGGACTGAGGGATTGGCGGTGGACGATGGAATCAGAGAGACTAGAGATGGAGGGATAGGGTCTGAGGGTTTGGCAATGGAGAATGGAGCCTGAGTGACCACAAATGGAGGGATGGGGACAAGGTATTGGTGATGCAGGATGGAGTCTGAGAGACTAGAGATGGAGGAATAGGGACTGAGGGATTGGCGATGGAGTCTGAGTGACTAGAGATGGAAAGATAGGGACTGAGGGATTGGCGATGGAGGATGGAGTCTGAGGGACTAGAGATGGATGAAGAGGGACAGAGGGATTGGTGATGGAGGATGGAACCTGAGAGACTAGAGATGGAGGGATAGGGACTGAGGGATTGGCGTTGGACGATGGAATCAGAGATATTTGAGATGGAGGGATAGGATCTGAGGGTTTGGCAATGGAGAATGGAGCCTGAGTGACTACAAATGGAGGGATGGGGACAAGGTATTGGCGATGCAGGATGGAGTCTGAGAGACGAGATGGAGGAATAGGGACTGAGGGATTGGCGATGGTGGATGGAGTCAGAGAGACTAGAAATGGAGGGACAGGGATTGAGGGATTGGCGATGGAGGATGGATTCAGAGAGACTAGAGGTGGAAGGACAGGGACTGAGGGATTGGCGATGGAGGATGGAGTCAGACGGATTGGAGATGGAGGGATAGGGACTGAGGGATTGGTGATGGAGGATGGAGTCTGAGTGACTAGAGATGGAGGAACAGGGACACAGGGATTGGCAATGGAGGATGGAACCTGAGAGACTAGAGATGGAAGGATAGGGACTGAGGGATTGGCGATGGACGATGGAATCAGAGAGACTAGAGATGGAGGGATAGGGACTGAGGGATTGGTGATGGAGGATGGAGTCAGAGAGACTAGAGATGGAAGGATAGGGACTGAGGGATTGGCGATGGACGATGGAATCAGAGAGACTAGAGATGGAATGATAGGGACTGAGGGATTGGCAATGGAGAATGGAGCCTGAGAGACTAAAGATGGAGGGATAGGGAATGAGGAGATGACAATGGAGGATGGAATCAGTGAGACTAGAGATGGAGGGATAGGGCCTGAAGGATTGGCGATGGAGGATGGAGTCAGAGAGACCAGGGATGGAGGGATAGGGACTCAGGGATTGGCGATGGAGTCAGAGAGAACAGAGTTGGAATATTAGGGACTGAGGAGATGAAAACGGAGGATGGAGTCACAGAGACTAGAGATGGAGGGATAGGGACTGAGGGATTGGCGATGGAGGATGGAGTCACAGAGACCAGAGATGGAGGGATAGGGACTGAGGGATTGGTGATGGAGGTTGGAGTCAGAGAGACTAGAGATGGAGGGATAGGGACTGAGGGATTGGCGATGGAGGTTGGAGTCAGAGAGACTAGAGATGGAGGGATAGGGACTGAGGGATTGGTGATGGAGGTTGGAGTCAGAGAGACTAGAGATGGAGGGATAGGGACTGAGGGATTGGCGATGGAGGTTGGAGTCAGAGAGACTAGAGATGGAGGGATAGGGACTGAGGGGTTGGCAATGGAGGATGGAATCAGTGAGACCAGAGATGGAGGGATAGGGACTGAGGTGTTGCTGATGGAGGGTGGAGTCCAGGAGACCAGAGATGAAGGGATAGCAACCGAGGAGTTTGCAATGGAGGATGGAGTCAGAGAGACTCGAGGTGAATGGATAGGGACTGAGGGATTGGTGGTGGGGAATAGAGTCTGAGAGACTAGAGATGGAGGGACAGGGACTGAGGGATTTGTGATGCAGGATGAAACCTGAGAGACTAGAGATGGAGGGACAGGGACTGAGGGATTGGCGATGGAGGATGGAGTCTGAGGGACTAGAGATGGAGGGATAGGGACTGAGGGGTTGGCGATGGAGGAGGGAATCAGAGATACTTGAGATGGAGAGATAGGGACTGAGGGGTTGGCAATGGAGGATGGAGCCTGAGTGAATACAAATGGAGGGAGGGGGACAAGGTATTGGCGATGCAGGATGGAGTCTGAGAGATTAGAGATGGAGTTATAGGGACTGAGGGTTTTGTGATGGAGGATGCAGTTAGAGAGACTAGATATTGAGGGATAGGGACTGTGGGAATGGTGATGGAGGATGGATCCTGAGTGACCAGAGATGGAGGGATAGGGACTGAGGGATTGGTGATGGAGGATGGAGTCTGAGTGACTAGAGATGGAGTGATAGGGACTGAGGGATTGGTGATGGAGAATGGGGTCAGAGAGACTAGAGATGGAGGGATAGGGTTGGAGGGTTTAGCGATGGAGGTTGGAGTCAGAGAGAATAGACATTGAGGGATAGGGACTGAGGGGTTGGTGATAGAGGATGGAGTCGGAGAGACTAGAGATGGAGGGAAAGGGACAGAGGATGGAGTCAGAGGGACAAGAGGTTGAGGGATACGGATTGAGGGCTTGGTGATGGAGGATGAAACCTGAGAGACTAGAGATGGAGGGATAGGGACTGAGGAGTTTGTGATGGAGTCAGAGACCTGAGATGGAGGGATTGGGACAGAGGAGATGACAATGGAGGATGGAGTCAGATAGAGTAGAGATGGAGGGATAGGTTCTGGGGGATTGGCGATGGAGGATGGAACCTGAGAGACTAGAGATGGAGGGACAGGGACTGAGGGCTTGGCGATGGAGAATGGAGTCAGAGAGACTAGACATGGAGGGATAGGGTATGAGGGATTGGTGATGGAGTCAGAGAGACCAGAGATGGAGGGATGGGGACAGAGGAGATAACAATGTTGGATGGAGCCTGAGAAACTAGGGATGGAGGGACAGGGACTGAGGGATTGGCAATGGAGGATGGAACCTGAGAGACTAGAGATGGAGGGATAGGGACTGAGGGGTTGGCGATGGAGGATTGAGTCAGAGAGACTACAGATGGAGGGATAGGGACTGAGGGTTTAGTGATTGAGGTTGCAGTCAGAGAGAATAGACATTGAGGGATAGGGACAGTGGGATTGGTGATACAGGATGGAGTCAGAGAGACTAGAGATGGAGGGATAGGGACTGAGGGATTGGCGATGGAGGATGGAGTCAGAGAGACTACAGATGGAGGGATAGGGACTGAGGGGTTGGCGATAGAGGATGGAGTCAGAGGGACCACAAATGGAGGGATAGGGACTGAGGGATTGGCGATGCAGGATGGAGTCTGAGAGACTAGGGATGAAGGGATAGGGACTGAGGGTTTTGTGATGGAGGATGTAGTCAGAGAGACTAGATATTGAGGGATAGGGACTGTGGGAATTTTGATGGAGGATGGATCCTGAGTGACCAAAGATGGAGGGATAGGGACTGAGGGATTGGTAATGGAGGATGGAGTCAGAGAGTCTAGAGATGGAGGGATAGGGTCTGAGGGTTTAGCGATGGAGGTTGGAGTCAGAGAGAATTGACATTGAGGGATAGGGACAGAGGGATTGGTGATACAGGATGGAGTCGGAGAGAGTAGAGATGGGATAGGGACTGAGGGGTTGCTGATAGAGGATGGAGTCAGAGAGACTAGAGATGGAGGGATATTGACTGAGGTGTTGGTGATAGAGGATGGAGTCAGAGGGACTAGAGGTTGAGGGATAGGGATGAGGGCTTGGTGATGGAGGATGGAACCTGAGAGTCTATAGATGGAGGGATAGACATTGATGAGTTTGCGATGGAGTCAGAGAGACCAAAGATGGATGGATTGGGACTGAGGGATTGGTGATACAGGATGGAGTCGGAGAGACTAGCGATGGAGGGATATTGACTGAGGTGTTGGTGATACAGGATGGAGTCAGAGGGACTAGAGGTTGAGGGAGAGGGACTGAGGGCTTGGTGATGGAGGATGGAACCTGAGAGACTAGAGATGGAGGGTTAGGGACTGATGATTTTGCGATGGAGTTTGAGAGACCAGAGATGGATGGATAGGGACAGAGGGATTGGTGATGGAGGATGGAGCCTGAGAGACTGGAGATGGAGGGATAGGGACTGAGGACTTTGCGATGGAGTCAGAGAGACCAGAGATGGAGGGATTGGGACAGAGGAGATGACAATGGAGGATGGAGTCAGAGAGAGTAGAGATGGAGGGATAGGGACTGAGGAGTTTGCGATGGAGTCAGAGAGACCAGAGATGGCGGGATTGAGACAGAAGAGTTGACAATGGAGGATGGAGTCAGAGAGAGTCGAGATGGAGGTACAGGTTCTGGGGGATTGGCGATGGAGGATAGCACCAGAGAGACGAGAGATGGAGGGATAGGGACTGAGGGATTGGCGATGGAGAATGGAGTCAGAGAGACTAGAGATGGAGGGATAGGGACTGAGGGCTTGGCGATGGAGGATGGAGTCAGAGAGACTAGAGATGGAGGGATAGGGACTGAGGGATTGGCGATGGAGTCAGAGAGACCAGAGATGGAGGGATGGGGACTGAGGAGATAACATTGGTGGACGGAGGCTGAGAAACTAGGGATGGAGGCATAGGTATTGGGGGATTGGCGATGGAGGATGGAACCTGTGAGACTAGAGATGGAGGGATAGGGACTGATGGGTTGGTGATAAAGGATGGAGTCAGATAGACTAGAGATGGAGGGATAGGGACGAGGGATTGGTGATGGAGAATGGAGCCTGAGAGACTAGAGATGGAGGGATAGGGACTGAGGAGTCTGCAATGGAGGATGGAAAGACTAGAGATGGAGGGAAAGGGCCTTCGGGATTGGAGATGGAGGATAGAGTCAGAGAGACCAGGGATGGAGGGATAGGGACTCTGGGATTGGCGATTGAGTCAGAGAGACTAGAGATGGAGGGATAGGATCGAGGGATTGGCGATGGAGGATGGAATCAGTGAGACCGGAGATGGAGGGATAGGGACTGAGGGATTGGCGATGAAGGATGGAGTCTGAGAGATTGGAGGTGGAGAGACAGGGACTGAGGTGTTGGTGATGGAGGGTGGAGTCCAGGAGACCAGAGATGAAGGGATAGCGACCGAGGAGTTTGCGATGGAGGATCGAGTCAGAGAGACTCGAGGTGAATAGATGGGGACTGAGGGATTGGTGATGGAGAATAGAATCTGAGAGACTAGAGATGGAGGGATAGGGACAGAGGGATTGGTGATGGAGGCTGGAGTCCAACTAGAGATGGAGGGATAGGGACTGAGGGATTGGTGATGGAGGATGGAGTCCGACTAGAGATGGAGGGATAGGGACTGAGGGATTAGCGATGGAGGATGGAACCTGAGAGACTAGAGATGGAGGGATAGGGACTGAGGGATTAGCGATGCAGGATGGAGTCTGAGAGACTAGAGATGGAGGGATAGGGACTGAGGGATTGGCGATGGAGGATGGAACCTGAGCACTAGAGATGAAGGGATAGGGACTGAGGGATTGGTGATGAAGGAATGAATCAGAGAGACTAGAGATGGAGAGATAGGGACTGAGGGGTTGGCAATGGAGGATGGAACCTGAGTGACTACAAATGGAGGGACGGGGACGAGGTATTGGCGATGCAGGATGGAGTCAGAGAGATTAGAGATTGAGCTATAGGGACTGAGGGATTATTGATGGAGGATGGAGTCTGAGTGACTAGAGATGGAGTGATAGGGACTGAGGGATTGGTGATGGAGAATGGAGTCAGAGAGTCTAGAGATGGAGGGATAGGTTCTGAGGGTTTAGCGATGGAGGTTGGAGTCAGAGAGAATTGACATTGAGGGATAGGGACAGAGGGATTGGTGATACAGGATGGAGTCGGAGAGACTAGAGATGGAGGGATAGGGACTGAGGGGTTGGCGATAGAGGATGGAGAAAGAGGGACTGGAGGTTGAGGGATACGGACTGAGGGCTTGGTGATGGAGGATGGAACCTGAGAGACTAGAGATGGAGGGATAGGGACTGAGGAGTTTGCGATGGAGTCAGAGAGACCAGAGATGGAGGGATTGGGACAGAGGAGATGACAATGGAGGATGGAGTCAGAGAGAGTAGAGATGGATGGATAGGGACTGAGGGATTGGCGATGGAGGATGGAACCTGTGAGACAAGAGATGGAGGGACAGGTACTGAGGGGTTGGCGATGGAGGATGGATTCAGACAGACTAGAGATGGAGGGATAGGGACTGAGGGCTCTGTGATGGAGGTTGGATCCTGAGAGACTAGAGATTGAGGGATAGAGACTGAGGAGTTTGTGATGGAGGATGGAGTCAGAGAGACTAGAGATGGAGGGATAGGGACTGAGGGCTTGGCGATAGAGTCAGAGAGAACCGAGTTGGATGGTTAGGGACTGAGGAGATGAAAACGGAGGATGGGATCAGTGTGACCAGAGATGGAGGGACAGAGACTGTGCGGTTGGCGCTAGAGGATGGAGTGAGAGAGACAAGATATGGAGGGGTATGGACTGAGGGGTTTGCGATGGAGGAGTCAGAGAGACCAGAGATGGAGGGATAGGGACTGAGGGATTGGAGATCAAAATGGAGCCTGAGCGACAAGAGATGGAGTGATAGGGACTGCAGGGTTGGCGATGGAGGATGGAGTCAGAGAGACTAGAGATGGAGGGATAGGGAGTGAGATGTTGACGATGGAGGATGGAGTCAGAGAGACCAGAGATGGAGGGACAGGGACTGAGGAGATGACAACGGAGGATGTAGACAGAGAGACTAGAGATGGAGGGATAGGGTATGAGGGATTGGCGATGGAGTCAGAGAGACTAGAGATGGAGGGACAGGGACTGAGGGGTTGGCGATGGAGAATCGAGTCAGAAAGACTAGAGATGGAGGTATAGGGACAGAGGGATTGGCAATAGAGGATGGAGCCTGAGAGACGAGAGATGGAGGGATAGGGACTGAGGACTTTGCGATGGAGTCAGAGAGACCAGAGATGGAGGGATAGGGACAGAGGAGATGACAATGGAGGATGGAGTCAGAGAGAGTAGAGATGGAGGGACAGGGACTGAGGGGTTTGCGATGGATGAAGGAGTCGGAGAGACTGGAGCTGGAGGGATAGGGATGAGGGATTGGCGATGGAGGATGGAGTCGGAGAGACTAGAGATGGAGGGATTGGGACTGAGGGGTTGGCGACGGAGTCAGAGAGACTAGAGATGGAGGGACAGGGACTGAGGGCTTGGCGATGGAGGATGGAGTCAGTGAGACTAGAGATGGAGGGATAGGGACTGAGGGATTGGCGATGGAGTCAGAGAGACCAGAGATGGAGGGATTGGGACTGAGGAGATAACAATGTTGGATGGAGCCAGAGAGTCTAGAGATGGGGGGTTAGGGACTGAGGGATTGGCATTGGAGAATGGAATCAGAGAGACTAGAGATGGAGTGATAGGGTCTGAGGTTTTAGCGATGGAGGTTGGAGTCAGAGAGATTAGACATTGGGGAATAGGGACAGAGGGATTGGTGATACAGGATGGAGTCGGAGAGACTAGAGATGGAGGGATAGGGACTGAGGGATTGGTGATGGAGGATGAACCTGAGAGACCAGAGATGGAGGGATAGGGACTGAGGGATTGGCAATGGAGAATGGAGTCAGAGAGAGTAGAGATGGAGGGATAGGGTCTGAGGGTTTAGCGATGGAGGTTGGAGTCAGAGAGAATTGACATTGAGGGATAGGGACAGAGGGATTGGTGATACAGGATGGAGTTGGAGAGACTAGACATGGAGGGATAGGGTATGAGGGATTGACGATGGAGTCAGAGAGACTAGAGATGGAGGGACAGGGACTGAGGGATTGGCGATGGAGGATGGAGTCAGAGAGACTAGAGATGGAGAGATAGGGACCGAGGGATTGGCGATGGAGGATGGAGTCAGAGAGACTAGAGATGGAGAGATAGGGACCGAGGGATTGGCGATGGAGAATGGAGTCAGAGAAAATAGACATGGACGGATAGGGTATGAGGGATTGGCGATGGAGTCAGAGAGACCAGAGATGGAGGGATGGGGACTGAGGAGTTTGCGATGGAGGATGGAATCAGTGAGACTAGAGATGGAGGGATAGAGATGAGGGTTTGGCGATGGAGGATGGATTCAGTGAGACTAGAGATGGAGGGATAGGGACTGAGGGCTTGGTGATGGAGAATGGAACCTGAGAGACTAGAGATGGAGGGATAGGGTCTGAGGGTTTAGCGATGGAGGTTGGAGTCAGAGAGAATAGACATTGAGGGATAGGGACTGAGGGATTGGTGATGGAGGATGGAGTCAGAGAGACCAGAGATGGAGGGATAGGGACTGAGGAGATGACAACGGAGGATGGAGACAGAGAGACTAGAGCTGGAGGGATAGGGACTGAGGGATTGGTGATGGAGGAAGGAACCTGTGACACTAGAGATGGAGGGTTTGGGACCGAGGGGTTGGTGATGGAGGATGGAGTCGGAGAGACTAGAGATGGAGGGATAGGGACTGAGGGGTTGGTGATGGAGGATGGAACCTGAGAGACTAGAGATGGAGGGATAGGGACTGAGGGATTTGCGATGGATGGATTGGGACAGAGGAGATGACAATGGAGGATGGAGTCAGAGAGAGTAGAGATGGAGGGATAGGTTCTGGGGGATTGATGATGGAGAATAGAACCTGAGAGACTAGAGATGGAGGGATAGGGACTGAGGAGTTTGCGATGGAGGATGGAATCTGTGAGACTAGAAATGGAGGGATAGGGACAGAGGGATTGGCAAAAGAGGTTGGAACCTGATAGACTAGAGATGGAGGGATAGGGAATGAGGGATTGGTGATGGAGAATGGAGTCAGAGAGAATAGAGATGGAGGGATAGGGACTGAGGGATTGGTGATAGAGGATGGAGTCGTAGAGACTAGAGATGGAGGGATAGGGACTCAGGATTTTGCGATGGAGGAAGGAGTCAGAGAGACGAGAGACGGAGGGATAGGGACTGAGGGATTGGCGAGGCAGGATGGAGGCAGACAGACTAGAGTTGGAGGGAAATGGACTGAGGGACTGGCGATGAAAAATTGGGTCGGAGAGACTAGAAATGGAGGAATAGGCACTGAGGGGTTGGCGAGGCAGGATGGAGTCAGGGAGACTAGAGATTGAAGGATAGGGACTGAGGAGATGACAACGGAGGATGGAGACAGAGAGACTAGAAGTGGAGGGATAGGGAATGAGGGATTGGTGATGGAGGATAGAGTCCGAGAGACCAGAGATGGAGGGATAGGGACTGAGGGCTTGGCGATGGAGGGTGGAGCCTGAGAGACTAAAGATGGAGGGATAGGGACTGAGGAGATGACAATGGAGGATGGAGTCAGAGAGACCAGAGATGGAGGGAGACGGACTGAGAGATTGGCAATGGAGGATGGAGTCTGAGAGATTAGAGATGGAAAACTAGGGACTGAGGGGTTGGTGATGGGGGATGGAGACAGAGTGACTAGAAATGGAGGAATAGGGACTGAGGGGTTGGCGATAGAGGATGGAGTCAGAGAGACTAGAGGTTGAGGGATACGGACTGAGGGGTTGGTGATGGAGGATGGAACCTGAGAGACTAGAGATGGAGGGATAGGGACTGAGGGATTGGCGATGGAGGATGGAACCTGAGAGACTAGAGATGGAGGGATAGGCACCGAGGAGTTTGCGATGGAGTCAGAGAAACCAGAGACGGAGGGATTGGGACAGAGGAGATGACAATGGAGGATGGAGTCAGAGAGACTAGAGATGGAGGTATAAGTTCTGGGGGATTGGCAATGGAGGATAGCACCTGAGAGACTAGAGATGGAGTGAAGGGACTGAGGGTTTGGTGATGGAGGATGGACTGACTGACTAGAGATGGAGAGATGGGGACTGAGGGATTGGCGATGGAGGATGGAGGCAGAGAGACTAGAGATGGAGGGATAGGGACTGAGGGATTGGCAATGGAGGATGGAGGCAGAGAGACTAGAGATGGAGGGATAGGGACTGAGGGATTGGCAATGGAGGAGGGAGGCAGAGAGACTAGAGATGGAGGGATAGGGACTGAGGGATTGGTGATGGAGTCAGAGTAACCAGAGACGGAGGGATAGGGACTGAGGAGATGACAATGGAGGATGGAGCCAGAGAGACTAGAGATGGAGGGATAGGGACTGAGGGGTTGGCGACGGAGGATGTAGTGAGAGAGAATAGAGATGGAGGAATAGGCACTGAGGTGTTGGCGATGGAAGATGGAATCAGAGAGACTAGATATCGAGGGATAGGGACTGTAGGATTAGTGATGGAGGATGGAGCCTGAGTGACTAGAGATGGAGGGATAGGGACTGAGCGATTTGCGATGGTGGATGGAGTCAGAGAGACTAGAAATGGAGGGATAGGGACTGAGGGATTGACAATGGAGGATGGAGGCAGAGAGACTAGAGATGGAGGGATAGGGACTGAGGTATTTGCGATGGTGGATGGAGTCAGAGAGACTAGAGATGGAGGGATATGGACCGAGGAGTTTGCGATGGAGGATGGAGACAGTGAGATTAGAGTTTGAGGGAAATGGACTGAGGGATTGGCGATGAAGGATGGAGTTGGTGAGACTAGAGATGGAGGGATAGGGACTGAGGTATTTGCGATGGTGGATGGAGTCAGACAGACTAGAGATGGAGGGATACGGACCGAGGAGTTTGCGATGGAGGATGGAGTCAGAGAGACTAGAGTTTGAGGGAAATGGACTGAGGGATTGGCGATGAAGGATGGAGTCGGTGAGACTAGAGATGGAGGGATAGGGACTGAGGGGTTGGCGATGGAGGATGGAGTCAGAGAGACTAGAGATGGAGGGATAGGGACTGAGGGATTTGCGATGGTGGATGGAGTCAGAGAGACTAGAGATGGAGGGATAGGGACTGAGGGGTTGGCGATGGAGGATGGAGTCAGAGAGACTAGAGATGGAGTGATAGGGATTGAGGGATTGGCGATGGAGGATGGAGTCAGAGGGACTAGAGGATGAGGGATATGGACTGAGGGCTTGGTGATGGAGGTTGAACCTGAGAGACTGGAGATGGAGGGATAGGGACTGAGGGATTGGCGATGCAGGATGGAATCTGAGAGACTAGAGATGGAGGGATAGGGACTGAGGGTTTAGCGATGGAGGTTGCAGTCAGAGAGAATAGACATTGATGGATAGGGACTGAGGGATTGGCGATGCAGGATGGAGTCAGAGAGACTAGAGATGGAGGGATAGGGACTGAGGGATTTGCGATGGTGGATGGAGTCAGAGAGACTAGAGATGGAGGGATAGGGACTGAGGGGTTGGCGATGGAGGATGGAGTCAGAGAGACTAGAGATGGAGTGATAGGGATTGAGGGATTGGCGATGGAGGATGGAGTCAGAGGGACTAGAGGATGAGGGATATGGACTGAGGGCTTGGTGATGGAGGTTGAACCTGAGAGACTGGAGATGGAGGGATAGGGACTGAGGGATTGGCGATGCAGGATGGAATCTGAGAGACTAGAGATGGAGGGATAGGGACTGAGGGTTTAGCGATGGAGGTTGCAGTCAGAGAGAATAGACATTGAGGGATAGGGACTGAGGGATTGGCGATGCAGGATGGAGTCAGAGAGACTAGAGATGGAGGGATAGGGAGTGAGGGGTTGGCGATGGAGGATGGAGTCAGAGGGATTAGACATGGAGGGTTAGGCACTGAGGGATTGGTGATGCAGTCAAAGAGACCAGAGATGGAGGGATAGGGACTGAGGAGATAACAATGGTGGATGGAGCCTGAGAGACTAGAGATGGAGGGATGGGGAGTGAGGATTTTGTGATGGAGTCAGAGAGACTAGAGATGGATAGGATAGGGACTGAGGGATTGTCAAAGGAGGATGTAGTCTGAGAGACTATAAATGGAGGGACAGGGACTGAGGGGTTTTTGATGGAGGATGGAGTCAGAGAGACAAGATATGGAGAGATAGGGACTGAGGGATTGGCGATGGAGGATGGAGTCAGTGAGACTAGAGATGGAGGGATAGGGACTGAGGAGATGACAATGGAGGATGGAGACAGAGAGACTAGAGATGGAGGGATAGAGACTGAGGGATTGGCGATGGAGGATGGAACCTGAGAGACTGCAAATGGAGGGATAGAGACTGTGGGCTTTGCAATGGAGCACGGAGCATGAGTTACTACAAATGGAGAGATAGGAACTGAGGTATTGGTGATGCAGAATGGAGTCTGAGAAACTAGAGATGGTGGGATAGGGACTGAGGGATTGGTGATGGAGGATGGAGTCTGAGAGACTAGAGATGGAGAGATAGGGACTGAGGGATTGGCGATGGAGGATGGTGTCTGAGAGACTAGAGATGGAGTGATAGGGACTGAGGGGTTGGCGATGGAGGATGGAGTCAGAGGGATTAGACATGGAGGGTTAGGGACTGAGGGATTGGTGATGCAGTCATAGAGACCAGAGATGGAGGCATATGGACTGAGGGATTGGCGATGGAGGATGGAGCCAGAGAGACTAGAGATGGAGGGTTAGGGACTGAGGGATTGGTGATGGAGGATGGAGTCAGAGAGACTAGAGATGGAGGGTTAGGGACTGAGGGATTGGTGATGGAGGATGGAGCCAGAGAGACTAGAGATGGAGGGTTAGGGACTGAGGGATTGGTGATGGAGGATGGATTCAGAGAGACTAGAGATGGAGGGATAGGGACTGAGGAATTGCCAATGGAGGATGTAGTCAGAGAGAATACAAATGGAGGAATAGGCGCTGAGGGGTTGGCGATGGAAGATGGAGTCAGAGAGACTAGAGATGGAGGGACAGGGACTGTGGGATTAGTGATTAAAATGGAGCCTGAGTGACTAGAGATGGAGTGATAGGGACTGAGGGATTGGTGATGGAGGATGGAGTCAGAGAGACTAGAGATGGAGTGATAGGGACTGAGGGATTGGTGAAGGAGAATGGAGTCAGAGAGTCTAGAGATGGAGGGATAGGGTCTGAGGGTTTAGCGATGGAGGTTGGAGTCAGAGAGAATTGACATTGAGGGATAGGGACAGATGGATTGGTGATACAGGATGGAGTCGGAGAGACTAGAGATGGAGGGATAGGGACTGAGGGGTTATTGATAGAGGATGGAGTCAGAGGGACTAGAGGTTGAAGGATACGGACTGAGGGATTGATGATACAGGATGGAACCTGAGAGACTAGAGATGGAGGGATAGGGACTGAGGGGTTTGCGATGGAGTCAGAGAGACCAGAGATGGAGGGATAGAGACAGAGGAGATGACAAAGGAGGATGGAGTCAGACAGACTAGAGATGGAGCGATAGGGATGAGGGATTGGCAATGGAGGATGGAGTCAGTGAGACTAGAGATGGAGGGATAGGGACTGAGGAGTTTGCGATGGAGGATGGAGACAGAGAGACTAGAGGTGGAGGGATTGGGACTGAGGAGTTTGCGATGGAGGATGGAGTCAGAGAGACTAGAGATGGAGGGATAGGGACTGAGGGATTGGTGAAGGAGGATAGAGTCAGAGAGAGCAGAGATGGAGGGATAGGGACTGAGGGGTTGGCGATGGAGGAAGGAGTCAGAGAGACTAGAGATGGAGGGATTGGGACTGAGGAGTTTGCGATGGAGGATGGAGTCAGAGAGACTAGAGATGGAGGGATAGGGACTGAGGGATTGGTGAAGGAGGATAGAGTCAGAGAGAGCAGAGATGGAGGGATAGGGACTGAGGGGTTTACGATGGAGGAAGGAGTCAGAGAGACTAGAGATGGAGGGATAGGGAGTGAGGGGTTGGCAATGGAGGAAGGAGTCAGAGAGACTAGAGATGGAGGGATAGGGACGAGGGATTGGTGAGGCAGGATGGAGGCAGAGAGACTAGAGTTGGAGGGATAGGGACGAGGGATTGGTGAGGCAGGATGGAGGCAGAGAGACTAGAGTTGGAGGGAAATGGACTGAGGGATTGGTGATGAAGGATGGAGTTGGTGAGACTAGAGATGGAGGGATAGGGACTGAGCGATTGGCAAAGGAGGATGGAGTCTGAGAAACTAGAGATGGAGGGATTGGGACTGAGGGATTGGCAATGGAGGATGGAGTCTGAGAAACTAGAGATGGAGGGATTTGGACTGAGGGATTGGCGATGGAGGATGGAGTCAGTGAGATTAGAGATGGAGGGATAGGGACTGAGGGATTGGCAAAGGAGGATGGAGTCAGAGAGACTAGAGATGGAGGGATAGGGACTGAGGGATTGGCGATGGAGGATGGAGTCAGTGAGATTAGAGATGGAGGGATTGGGACTGAGGGATTGGCGATGGAGGATGGAGTCAGTGAGATTATAGATGGAGGGATTGGGACTGAGGGATTGGCGATGGAGGATGGAGTCAGAGAGACTAGAGATGGAATGATAGGGACTGAGGAGTTTGTGATGGAGAATGGAGTCGGAGAGACTAGAGATGGAGGGATAGGGACTGAGGATTTTGCGATGGAGAATGGAGACAGTGAGACCAGAAATGGAGGGATAGGGACCGAGGAGTTTGCGATGGAGGATGGAGACAGTGAGACCTGAAATGGAGGGATAGGAACTGAGGGATTGGTGATGGAGGATGGAGTCAGAGAGACTAGAGATGGAGGGATAGGGACTGAGGGATTGTCAAAGGAGGATATACTCTGAGAGACTATAGATGGAGGGACAGGGACTGAGGGGTTTTTGATGGAGGATGGAGTCAGAGATACAAGATATGGAGAGATAGGGACTGAGGGATTGGCGATGGAGGATGGAGTCAGAGAGACTAGAGATGGAGGGACAGGGACTGAGGGATTGGCGATGGAGTCAGAGAGACTAGAGATGGAGGGATTGGGACAGAGGAGATGACAATGGAGGATGAAGTCAGAGAGACTAGAGATGGAGGGATAGGGACTGAGGGATTGATGATGGAGGATGAACCTGACAGACTAGAGATCGAGGGCTGGGTCCGAGGAGTTTGCCATGGAGTCAGAGAGACCAGAGATTGATGGATTGGGACTGAGGTGTTGGCGATGGAGGATAGAGTCAGAGAGAGCAGAGATGGAGGGATAGGGATGAGGGATTGGCAATGGAGGATGGAGTCAGAGAGACTAGAGATGGAGGGATTGGGTCTGAGGAGTTGGCAATCGAAATGGAGCCTGAGCACCTAGAGATGGAGGGACAGGGACAGAGGGATTGGTGATGGAGGATGGAACCTGAGAGACTAGAGATGGAGGGATAGGAACTGAGGGGTTGGTGATGGAGGATGGAGTCAGTGAGACTAGAGATGGAGGGATAGGAACTGAGGGGTTGGTGATGGAGGATGGAGTCAGTGAGACTAGAGATGGAGGGATAGGGACTGAGGGATTGGCGATGGAGAATGGAACCTGAGAGACTAGAGATGGAGGGATAGGGACTGAGGGGTTGGGGATGGAGGATGGAACCTGAGAGACTGCAAATGGAGGGAGAGGGACTTTGGGCTTTGCAATGGAGCACGGAGCCTGAGTGACTACAAATGGAGAGATAGGAACTGAGGTATTGGTGATGCAGAATGGAGTCTGAGAAACTAGAGATGGAGTGATAGGGACTGAGGGGTTGGCGATGGAGGATGGAGTCAGAGGGATTAGACATGGAGGGTTAGGGACTGAGGGATTGGTGATGGAGGATGGAGCCAGAGAGACGAGAGATGGAGGGATAGGGACTGAGGGATTGGCGATGGAGGATGGAATCAGAGAGACTAGAGATGGAGGGATAGGGACAGAGGAATTGCCAATGGAGGATGTAGTCAGAGAGAATACAAATGGAGGAATAGGCGCTGAGGGGTTGGCGATGGAAGATGGAGTCAGAGAGACTAGAGATGGAGGGACAGGGACTGTGGGATTACTGATTAAGAATGGAGCCTGAGTGACTAGAGATGGAGGGATAGGGACTGAGGGATTGGTGATGGAGGATGGAGTCTGAGTGACTAGAGATGGAGTGATAGGGACCGAGGGATTGGTGAAGGAGAATGGAGTCAGAGAGTCTAGAGATGGAGAGATAGGGTCTGAGGGTTTAGCGATGGAGGTTGGAGTCAGAGAGAATTGACATTGAGGGATAGGGACAGAGGGATTGGTGATACAGGATGGAGTCGGAGAGAGTAGAGATGGAGGGATAGGGACTGAGGGGTTGGTGATAGAGGATGGAGTCAGAGGGACTAGAGGTTGAGGGATACGGACTGAGGGATTGGTGATGGAGGATGGAACCTGAGAGACTAGAGATGGAGGGATAGGGACTGAGGAGTTTGCGATGGAGTCAGAGAGACCAGAGATGGAGGGATAGGGACAGAGGAGATGACAAAGGAGGATGGAGTCAGACAGACTAGAGATGGAGCGATAGGGATGAGGGATTGGCAATGGAGGATGGAGTCAGTGAGACTAGAGATGGAGGGATAGGGGCTGAGGAGTTTGCGATGGAGGATGGAGACAGAGAGACTAGAGGTGGAGGGATTGGGACTGAGGAGTTTGCGATGGAGGATGGAGTCAGAGAGACTAGAGATGGAGGGATAGGGACTGAGGGATTGGTGAAGGAGGATAGAGTCAGAGAGAGCAGAGATGGAGGGATAGGGGCTGAGGGGTTGGCGATGGAGGAAGGAGTCAGAGAGACTAGAGATGGAGGGATAGGGAGTGAGGGGTTGGCAATGGAGGAAGGAGTCAGAGAGACTAGAGATGGAGGGATAGGGATGAGGGATTGGTGATGGAGGATGGAGTCAGTGAGATTAGAGATGGAGGGATTGGGACTGAGGGATTGGCGATGGAGGATGGAGTCAGTGAGATTAGAGATGGAGGGATTGGGACTGAGGGATTGGCGATGGAGGATGGAGTCAGAGAGACTAGAGATGGAGTGATAGGGACTGAGGAGTTTGTGATGGAGGATGGAGTCGGAGAGACTAGAGATGGAGGGATAGGGACTGAGGATTTTGCGATGGAGAATGGAGACAGTGAGACCAGAAATGGAGGGATAGGGACCGAGGAGTTTGCGATGGAGGATGGAGACAGTGAGACCTGAAATGGAGGGATAGGAACTGAGGGATTGGTGATGGAGGATGGAGTCAGAGAGACTAGAGATGGAGGGATAGGGACTGAGGGATTGTCAAAGGAGGATATACTCTGAGAGACTATAGATGGAGGGATAGGGACTGAGGGGTTGGTGATGGAGGATGGAACCTGAGAGACTAGAGATGGAGGGATAGGGACTGAGGGATTGGCGATGGAGGATGGAGTCAGAGTGACTGGAGATGGAGGGATAGGGATTGAGGGATTTGCGATGGAGGATGAAGTCAGAGAGACTGGAGTTGGAGGGAAATGGACTGAGGGATTGGTGATGAAGGATGGAGTTGGTGAGACTAGAGATGGAGGGATAGGGACTGAGGGGTTGGTGATGGAGGATGGAACCTGAGAGACTAGAGATGGAGGGATATGGTGTGAGGAGTTTGTGATGGAGTCAGAGACACCAGAGATGGAGGGATAGGGACAGAGGAGATGACAAAGGAGGATGGAGTCAGAGAGACTAGAGATGGAGGGATAGGGATGAGGGATTGGCAATGGAGGATGGAGTCAGTGAGACTAGAGATGGAGGGATTGGGACTGAGGAGTTTGCGATGGAGGATGGAGTCAGAGAGACTAGAGATGGAGGGATAGGGACTGCGGGGTTGGCAATGGAGGAAGGAGTCAGAGAGACTAGAGATGGAGGGATAGGGACGAGGGATTGGTGAGGCAGGATGGAGGCAGAGAGACTGGAGTTGGAGGGAAATGGACTGAGGGATTGGTGATGAAGGATGGAGTTGGTGAGACTAGAGATGGAGGGATAGGGACTGAGGGGTTGGCAAAGGAGGATGGAGTCTGAGAGACGAGAGATGGAGGGATAGGGACTGAAGAGATGACAACAGAGCATGGAGACAGAGAGAATAGAAATGGAGGGATAGGGACTGAGGGATTGGCAAAGGAGGATGGAGTCTGAGAGACGAGAGATGGAGGGATAGGGACTGAGGGATTGGCAAAGGAGGATGGAGTCTGAGAGACGAGAGATGGAGGGATAGGGACTGAGGGATTGGTGATGGAGGATGGAGTCAGAGAGACCAAAGATGGAGGGATAGGGACTGAGGGATTGGTGATGGAGGATGGTGTCAGAGAGAGTAGAGATGGAGGGATAGGGACTGAGGGGTTGGTGATGGAGGATGGAGTCAGAGAGACTAGAGATGGAGTGATAGGGACTGAGGGGTTGGCGATGGAGGATGGAGTCAGAGGGATTAGACATGGAGGGTTAGGCACTGAGGGATTGGTGATGCAGTCAAAGAGACCAGAGATGGAGGGATAGGGACTGAGGGGTTGCCGATGGAGGATGGAGTCAGAGAGACTAGAGATCGAGGGATAGGGACAGAGGGATTGGCGATGGAGGATGGAGCCAGAGAGACTAGAGATGAAGGGATAGGGACTGAGGGTTTGGCGATGGAGGATGTAGTCAGAGAGAATACAGATGGAGGAATAGGCACTGAGGTGTTGGCGATGGAGGATGGAGTCAGTGAGACTAGATATTGAGTGATAGGGACTGAGGGATTGGTGATGGAGGATGGAGTCAGAGAGACTAGAGGTGGATGGATAGGGACTGAGGGATTGGCGATGGAGGATGGAGTCAGAGAGTCTAGAGATGGAGGGATAGGGACTGAGGGATTAGCAATGGAGGTTAGAGTCAGAGAGAATTGACATTGAGGGATAGGGACAGAGGGATTGGTGATACAGGATGGAGTCGGAGAGACTAGAGATGGAGGGATAGGGACTGAGGGGTTGGTGATAGAGGATGGAGTCAGAGGGACTAGAGATGGAGGGATAGGGACTGAGGGGTTGGTGATAGAGGATGGAGTCAGAGGGACTAGAGGTTGAGGGATACGGACTGAGGGATTGGTGATGGCGGATGGAACCTGAGAGACTAGAGATGGAGGGATATGGTGTGAGGAGTTTGCAATGGAGTCAGAGAGACTACAGATGGATGGATTGGGACAGAGGAGATGACAATGGAGGATGGAGTCAGACAGACTAGAGATGGAGGGATAGGGATGAGGGATTGGCGATGGAGGATGGAGTCAGTGAGACTAGAGATGGAGGGATTGGGACTGAGGAGATGACAACGGAGAATGGAGACAGAGCCTAGAGATGGAGGGATAGGGACTGAGGGGTTGGTGATGGAGGATGGAGCCTGAGAGACTAGAGATGGAGGGATGGGGAGCGAGGATTTTGTGATGGAGTCAGAGAGACTAGAGATGGATAGGATAGGGACTGAGGGATTGTCAAAGGAGGATGTAGTCTGAGCGACTATAGATGGAGGGACAGGGACTGAAGGGATTTCGATTGAGGATGGAGTCTGAGAGACAAGAGATGGAGGGATAGGGACTGAGGAGATGACAACGGAGGATGGAGACAGAGAGACTAGAGATGGAGGGATAGAGACTGAGGGATTGGCGAGGCAGGATGGAGGCAGAGAGTCTAGAATTGGAGAGAAATGGAATGAGGGATTGGCTTTGAAGGATGGAGTCAGAGAGACTAGAGATGGAGGGATAGGGACTGAGGGATGGGTGATGGAGGATGGAACCTGAGAGACTGCAAATGGAGGGATAGAGACTGTGGGGTTGTCAATGGAGCACGGAGCATGAGTTACTACACATGGAGAGATAGGAACTGAGGGATTGGCGATGCAGGATGGAGTCTGAGAGACTAGACATGGAGGGATAGGGACTGAGGGCTTGGTGATGAAGGATGGAACCTGAGAGACTGGAGATGGAGGGATAGGGACTGAAGAGTTTGCAATGGAGTAAGAGACACCAGAGATGGAGGGATTGGGACAGAGGAGATGACAATGGAGGATGGAGTCAGAGAGACTAGAGATGGAGGGCTAGGTTCTGGGGGATGGGTGATGGAGGATGGAACCTGAGAGACTAGAGATGGAGGGATAGGGACTGAGGGATTGGCGATGGAGGATGGAGTCAGTGAGACTAGAGACGGAGGGAAAGGGACTGAGGAGATGACAACGGAGGATTGAGACAGAGAGACTAGAGATGGAGGGATAGGGACTGAGGGGTTGGTGATGGAGGATGGAGTCAGAGAGACTAGAGATGGAGGGACAGGGACTGAGGTGTTGGTGATGGAGGATGGAGCCTGAGAGACTAGAGATGGAGGGATGGGGAGTGAGGATTTTGTGATGGAGTCAGAGAGACTAGAGATGGAGGGATAGGGACTGAGGGATTGTCAAAGGAGGATGTAGTCTGAGAGACTATAGATGGAGGGACAGGGACTGAGGGGTTTTTGATGGAGGATGGAGTCAGAGAGACAAGATATGGAGGGATAGGGACTGAGGGATTGGCGATGGAGGATGGAGTCGGTGAGACCAGAGATGGAGGGATTGGGACTGAGGGAATGGTGATTAAGAATGGAGTCAGAGAGACTAGAGATGGAGGGAAGGGACCGAGGATTTTGCGATGGAGGATGGAGACAGTGAGACCTGAAATGGAGGGATAGGGACTGAGGGATTGGCGATGGAAAATGGAATCAGAGAGACTAGAGATGGAGGGATAGGGACTGAGGGGTTGGCAATATAGGATGGAGTTTGAGAGACTAGATTTGGTGAGTTAGGGACTGAGGGGTTGGTGATGGAGGATGGAGTCAGTGAGACTAGAGATGGAGGGATAGGGACTGAGGGGTTGGTGATGGAGGATGGAGTCAGAGAGACCAGAAATGGAGGGATAGGGACTGAGGAGATGACAACGGAGGATGGAGACAGAGAGATTAGAGATGGAGGTGTAGGGACTGAGGTGTTGGTGATAGAGAACGGAGTCAGAGGGACTAGAGGTTGAGAGATAGGGACTGAGGGCTTGGTGATGGAGGATGCAACCTGAGAGTCTAGAGATGGAGGTGTAGGGACTGAGGAGTTTGCGATTGAGTCAGAGACCAGAGATGGAGGGATTGGGACAGAGGAGATGACAATGGAGGATGGACTCAGAGAGACTAGAGATGGAGGGATAGGGACTGAGGGGTTGGCGATGGAGGATGGAGTCCGAGACACTAGAGATGGAGGGATAGGGTATGAGGGATTGGAGATGGAATCAGAGAGATTAGAGATGGAGGGACAGGGACTGAGGGGTTGGCGATGGAGGATGGAGTCAGAGAGACTAGAGATGGAGGGATAGGGAGTGAGGAGTTAGTGATGGAGGATGGAGTCAGAGAGACTAGAGGTGGAGGGATAGGGACCGAGGAGTTTGCGATGTAGGATGGAGACAGTGAGACCAGAAATGGGGGGATAGGGACTGAGGGATTGGTGATGGAAAATGGAATCAGAGAGACTAGAGATGGAGGGATAGGGACTGAGGGGTTGGTGATGGAGGATGGAGTCAGAGAGACTAGAGATGGAGGGATAGGGACTGAGGGATTGGTGATGGAGGATGGAGCCTGAGAGACTAGAGATGGAGGGATGGGGAGCGAGGATTTTGTGATGGAGTCAGAGAGACTAGAGATGGATAGGATAGGGACTGAGGGATTGTCAAAGGAGGATGTAGTCTGAGCGACTATAGATGGAGGGAAAGGGACTGAGGGGTGTTCGATGGAGGATGGAGTCAGAGAGACAAGATATTGAGGGATAGGGACTGAGGGATTGGCGATGGAGGATAGAGACAGAGAGACTAGAGATGGAGGGATAGGGACTGAGGGGTTGGAGATGGAGGATGGAACCTGAGAGACTGCAAATGGAGGGATAGGGACTGAGGGGTTGGAGATGGAGGATGGAACCTGAGAGACTAGAGATGGAGGGATAGGGACAGAGGAGATGACAACGGAGGATGGAGACAGAGAGACTAGAGATGGAGGGATAGGGACTTTGGGCTTTGCAATGGAGTATGGAGCCTGAGTTACTACAAATGGAGAGATAGGAACTGAGGTATTGGCAATGCAGAATGGAGTCTGAGAAACTAGAGATGGAGGGATAGGGACTGAGGGGTTGGCGATGGAGTCAAAGGGACCAGAGATGGAGGCATGTGTACTGAGGAGATAACAATGGTGGTTGGAGCCGCAGAGAACAGAAATGGAGGGATAGGGACTGAGGGTTTGGTGATGGAGGATGGAGTCAGAGAGAATAGAGATGGAGGAATAGGAACTGAGGGATTGGTGATGGAGGATGGAGTCAAAGAGACTAGAGGTTGAGGGATAGGGACAGAGGGATTGGAGATAGCGTATGGAACCTGAGAGATTAGCGATGATGGGATATGGGATGAGTTGTTTGCAATGGAAGATGGAGTCAGAGAGACGAGAGATGGAGGGATGGGGACTGAGGGATTTGCAATGGAGGATGGAATCAGAGAGACTAGAGATGGAGGGATAGGGACTGAGGGGTTGGCGATGGAGAATGGAACCTGAGAGACTGCAAATGGAGGGATAGAGACTGTGGGGTTGGCAATGGAGGATAGAGACAGAGTGACTACAAATGGAGGGATAGGGACTGAGGGATTGGTGATGGAGAATGGAGTCAGAGAGAAGAGATGGAGGGATAGGGACTGAGGGATTGGCGATGGAGGATGGAGTCAGAGTGACTGGAGATGGAAGGATAGGGACTGAGGGATTGGCGATGGAGGATGGAACCTGAGAGACTAGAGATGGAGGGATAGGGACTGAGGGATTGGCGATGGAGGATGGAGTCAGAGTGACTGGAGATGGAGGGATAGGGATTGAGGGATTTGCGATGGAGGATGAAGTCAGAGAGACTAGAGATGGAGGGATAGGGACTGAGGGATTGATGATGGAGGATGAACCTGACAGACTAGAGATCGAGGGATAGGGTCTGAGGTGTTGGCGATGGTGGATGGAGTCAGAGTGACTAGAGATGGAGGGATAGGGACTGAGGGATTGGCAATGCAGGATGGAGTGTGTGGGAGTAGAGATGGAGTGCTAGGGACTGAGGGATTTGCGATGGAGGATGGAACCTGAGAGACTAGAGATAGAGGGATAGGGACTGAGGGCTTGGTGATGGAGGATGGATTCAGAGAGTATAGAGATGGAGGGATAGGGACTGAGGAGTTGGCGATGGAGGATGGAGTCAGAGAGAACAGAGATTGAGGGATAGGTACTGAGGGGTTGGCGAAATAGGATGGAGTCTGAGGGACTAGAGATGGAAGGACATGGACTGATGGTTGGCGATGGAGGATGTAGTCAGAGAGACCAGATATGGAGGGAGAGGTTCTGGGGGATTGGCGATGGAGGTTGTAGACAGAGAGACTAGAGATGGAGGGATAGGGACTGAGGGGTTGGTGATGGAGAATGGAACCTGTGAGACTAGACTTGGAGGGATACGGACTGAGGAGATGACAATGGAGAATGGAGTCAGAGAGACTACATATGGAGGGATAGGGACTGAGGGATTGGCGATGGAGGATGGAGTCAGAGAGACCAGAGATGGAGGGATTGGGACTGAGGGGTTGGCGATGTTTGATGGAGTCAGAGAGACCAGAGATGGAGGGATAGGGACTGAGGAGATGACAATGGAGGATGGAGTCAGAGAGACTAGAGATGGAGGGATAGCGACTGAGGAGTTTGCAATGGAGAATGGAGTCAGAGAGACCAGAGATGGAGGGATAGGGACTGAGGAGATGACAATGGAGGATGGAGTCAGAGAGACTAGAGATGGAGGGATAGGGACTGAGGAGATGACAATGGAGGATGGAGTCAGAGAGACTAGAGATGGAGGGATAGGGAACGGGGGATTGGCGATGGAGGATGGAGTCAGAGAGACTAGAGATGGAGGGATAGGGACTGAGGGGTTGGCGATGGAGGATGGAGTCAGAGAGACTAGAGATGGAGGGACAGGGACTGAGGGGTTGGCGATGGAGGATGGAGTCAGAGAGACTAGAGATGGAGGGATAGGGACTGAGGGATTGGTGATGGAGGATGGAGTCAGAGAGGCTAGTGATAGAGGGATAGGGACTGAAGGGTTGGCGAAGGAGGATGGAGTCAGTGAGACCAGAGATTGAGGGGTAGGGCCTGAGAAGATGACACTGGAGGATGGAGTCAGAGACACTAGAGATGGAGGGATAGGGACTGAATGGTTTGCGATGGAGGATGGAGCCTGAGCGACTCGAGATTGAGGGATGGAGACTGAGGGTTTTGCGAAGGAGGATGGTGTCTGAGCGACTAGAGATGAAGGGAGAGGGACGAAGAACTGGCAAAGGCGGATGGAATCAGTGAGACTAGAGATGGAGGGATAGGGACTGAGGAATTGGTGATGGAGGATAGAGTCAGAGAGACGAGAGATGGAGGGATAGGGGCTGAGGGATTGCGATGGAGGATGGAGTCAGAGAGACTAGAGATGGAGGGATAGGGACTGAGGGATTGGCGATGGAGGATGGAGTCAGCGAGACCTGAGATGGAGGGAAAGGGACTGAGGGATTGGCGATGGAGGATGGAGTCAGAGAGAACAGAGATAGAGGGATAGGGACTGAGGAGATGACAATGTAGGATTGAACCAGAGAGACTAGAGATGGAAAGATAGGGACTGAGGGATTGGTGATGGAGGATAGAGTCAGAGAGACTGGAGATGGAGGGATAGGGACTGAGGGATTGGCGATGGAGGATAGAGTCAGACAGACTAGAGTTGGAGGGATAGGGATGAGGGATTGGCAATGGAGGATGGAATCAGTGAGACTAGTGATGGAGGGATAGGGACTGAGGAGTTTGCGATGGAGGATGGAATCAGTTAGACTAGAGATGGAGGGATAGGGACTGAGGGGTTGGCGATGGTGGATGGAGTCAGAGAGACTAGAGATGGAGGGATAGGGACTGAGGGGTTGGCGATGGAGGATGGAGTCAGAGAGACTAGAGATGGAGGGATAGGGACGTAGGGTTCGCGATGGAGGATGGAGTCAGAGAGACTAGAGATGGAGGGATAGGGACTTAGGGTTCGCGATGGAGGATGGAGTCAGAGAGACTAGAGATGGAGGGATAGGGACTTAGGGTTCGCGATGGAGGATGGAGTCAGAGAGACTAGAGATGGACGGACAGGGACTGAGGGTTGACAATGGAGGATTGAATCAGAAAGAAGAGATAGAGGGATAGGGCCCGAGGCATTGGCGATGGAGGCTTGAATCAAAGAGACTAGAGATTGAGGGATAGGGACTGAGGGATTGGCGATGGAGGATGGAATCAGAGAGACTAGAGATGGAGGGATAGGGACTTAGGGTTCGCGATGGAGGATGGAGTCACAGAGACTAGAGATGGAGGGATAGGGACTGAGGGATTGGCGATGGAGGATGGAGTCAGAGAGACTAGAGATGGAGGGATAGGGACTGAGGGGTTGGCAATGGAGGATGGAGTCAGAGAGACTAGAGATAGAGGGATAGGGACTTAGGGTTCGCGATGGAGGATGGAGTCAGAGAGACTAGAGATGGAGGGACAGGGACTGAGGGTTGACAATGGAGGATTGAATCAGAAAGAAGAGATAGAGGGATAGGGCCCGAGGCATTGGCGATGGAGGATGGAGTCAGAGAGACTAGAGATTGAGGGATGGGGACTGAAGGATTGGTGATACAGGATGGTGTTGGAGAGTCTAGAGATGGAGGGATAGGGACTGAGGAGATGACAATGGAGGATGGAGTCAGAGAGACTAGAGATGATGGGATAGGGACAAGGGATTGGCGATGAAGGATTGCATCAGTGAGACGAGAGATGGAGGGATAGGGACTGAGGAGATGACAATGGAGGATGGAATCAGAGAGATGAAATGGAGGGATAGGGCCTGAGGCATAGGTGATGGAGGATGGAATCAGAGAGAATAAAGATGGAGGGATAGGGACTGAGGGATTGGCGATGGAGGATGGAATCAGAGAGATTAGAGATAGAGGGATTGGGACAAAGGGTTTGGTGATGGAGGATGGAGCTTGAGTGACTACAAATGGAGGGATAGGGACGAGGGATTGGTGATGGAGGATGGAGTCAGAGAGAGTAGGGATGGAGGGATAGGGTCTGGGGGATTGGCGATGGAGGATGGAACCTGAGAGTCTAGACATGGTGGGATAGGGACTGAGTGATTGATGATGGAATCAGAGAGACGAGAGATAGAGGTACAGTGACTGAGGCGATGACAATGGAGGATGGATCCGGAGAGACTAGTCATGGAGGGATAGGGATTGAGGGATTGGCGATGGAGGTTGGAGTCAGAGAGACTAGAGATGGAGGGACAGGGACTGAGGGGTTGGTGATAGAGGATGGAATCAGAGAGACTAGAGATGGAGGGACAGGGACTGAGGGTTGACAATGGAGGATGGAATCAGAGAGAAGAAATGGAGGGATAGGGCCTGAGGCATAGGCAATGGAGGACGGAATCAGAGAGACTAGAGATGGAGGGATTGTGACAAAGGGGTTGGTGATGGAGGATGGAGCCGGAGTGACTACAAATGGAGGGATAGGGACTGAGAGGTTGGCGATTGAGGATGGATTCAGAGAGACCAGAGTTTGAG
This sequence comes from Isurus oxyrinchus, assembly GCA_026770705.1. NCBI lineage: Eukaryota > Metazoa > Chordata > Chondrichthyes > Lamniformes > Lamnidae > Isurus > Isurus oxyrinchus. Next base: position 59,822 of record JANJGN010002361.1, read on the forward strand.
GGATAGGGACTGAGGAGTTTGCGATGCAGAATGGAATGAAAGAGACTAGAGATGCAGAGATAGGGACTGAGGGATTCACGATGGAGGATGGAGTCAGAGAGAGTAGAGATGGAGGGATAGGGACTGAGGGATTGCTGATGGAGTCAGAGAGACTAGAGATGGAGGGATAGGGACTGAGGGATTGGTGATGGAGGATGGAATCAGTGAGACTAGAATTGGAGGAAAAGGGACTGAGGGATAGGCGATGGAGGATGGAGTCAGTGAGACTAGAGATGGAGGGAAAGGGACTGAGGAGTTTGCGATGGAGGATGGAGTCAGAGAGACTAGAAATGGAGGGATAGGGTCTGAGGGATTGGCGATGGAGTCAGAGAGACTAGAGATGGAGGGATAGGGGCTGACAGGTTGGTGATGGAGTATGGAATCTGAGAGATTAGAGATGGAGGGACAAGGACTGAGGGACTGGGGATGTAGGAATTAGACAGAGAGAACAGAGATGGAGGGATAGGGACTGAGGGATTGGCGATGGAGGATGGAGTCAGAGAGACTAGAGATGGAGGGATAGGGACTGAGGAGTTGGCGATGGAGGATGGAGTCTGACAGACTAGAGATGGAGGGTTTAGGGACTGAGGGTTTGGTGATGGAGGATGGAACCTGAGAGACTGCAAATGGAGGGATAGGGACTGAGGGACTGGTGATGGAGCCTGGAGTCTGAGTGATTAGAGATGGAGGGATAGGGACTGAGGGATTTGCAATGGAGTGTTGAGTCAGAGACTAGAGATGGAGGGATAGGGACGAGGAATTGACGATAGAGGATGGATTCAGAGAGACTAGAGATGGAGGGATAGGGACTGAGGGATTGGCGATGGAGTCAGAGAGACCAGAGATGGAGGGATCGGGACTGAGGAGATAACAATGGTGGATGGAGCCAGAGAGACTAGAGATGGAGGGATAGGGAGTGAGGGATTGGCGATGGTGGATGGAGTCAGAGAGTAGAGATGGAGGGATAGGGACTGAGGGATTGGCGATGGAGGATGGAGTCAGAGAGTAGAGATGGAGGGATAGGGACTGAGGGATTGGTGATTGGGGATGGAATCTGAGCACCTACAAATGGAGGGATAGGGACAAGGGATCGGCGATGGAGAATTGAGTCAGAGAGATGAGAGATGGAGGGATAGGGATTGAGGGATTGGTGATGGAGGTTGGAGTCAGAGAGACTAGAGATGGAGGGACAGGGACTGAGGGTTGACAATGGAGGATGGAATCAGAGAGAAGAAATGGAGGGATAGGGCCTGAGGCATAGGCAATGGAGGACGGAATCAGAGAGACTAGAATTGGAGGGATTGTGACAAAGGGGTTGGTGATGGAGGATGGAGCCTGAGTGACTACAAATGGAGGGATAGGGACTGAGAGGTTGGCGATTGAGGATGGATTCAGAGAGACCAGAGTTTGAGGGATAGGGACTGAGGAGTTTGCGATGCAGGATGGAATGAAAGAGACTAGAGATGCAGAGATAGGGACTGAGGGATTCACGATGGAGGATGGAGTCAGAGGGAGTAGAGATGGAGGGATAGGGACTGAGGATTTTGCGATGGAGCATGGAATCAGAAAGACTAGAGATGGAGGGATAGGGACGGAGGGATTGCTGATGGAGTCAGAGAGACGAGAGATAGAGGGACAGTGACTGAGGTGATGACAATGGAGGATGGATCCAGAGAGACTAGAGATGGAGGGATAGGGACTGAGGGGTTTGCGATGGAGAATTGAGTCAGAGGGACGAGAGATGGAGGGATAGGGACTGAGGGGTTTGTGATGGAGAATTGAGTCAGAGGGACGAGAGATGGAGGGATAGGGACTGAGGGATTGGCGATGGAGGATGGAGTCAGAGCGACTAGAGATGGAGGGATAGGGACAGAGGGGTTGGTGATAGAGGATGCAAACAGAGGGATTAGAGATGGAGGGCTAGGGACAGAGGGGTTGGAGATGGAGGATGGAGTCAGAGGGATTAGAGATGGAGGGATAGGGACTGAGGGATTGGTGATGGAGGATGGAATCAGTGAGACTAGAATTGAAGGAAAAGGGATTGAGGGATAGGCGATGGAGGATGGAGTCAGTGAGACTAGAGATGGAGGGATAGGGACTGACAGGTTGGTGATGGAGTTTGGAACATGAGAGATTAGAGATGGAGGGACAAGGACTGAGGGACTGGGGATGTAGGATGTAGACAGAGAGAATAGAGATGGAGGGATAGGGACTGACGGGTTGGCGATGGAGGATGGAGTCACAGAGACCAGAGATGGAGGGATAGGGAGTGAGGGATTGGAGATGGAGGATGGAGTCAGAGAGACCAGAGATGGAGGGACAGGGAGTGAGGAGTTAACAATGTTGGATGGAGTCAGTGAGATTAGAGATGGAGGGATAGGGACTGAGGGATTGGCGATGGAGGATGGAGTCAGTGAGACTAGACATGGAGGGATAGGGAGTGAGGGATTGGAGATGGAGGATGGAGTCAGAGAGACTAGAGATGGAGGGATAGGGGCTGACAGGTTGGTGATGGAGTTTGGAACATGAGAGATTAGAGATGGAGGGACAAGGACTGAGGGACTGGGGATGTAGGATGTAGACAGAATAGAGATGGAGGGATAGGGACTGACGGGTTGGCGATGGAGGATGGAGTCACAGAGACCAGAGATGGAGGGATAGGGAGTGAGGGATTGGAGATGGAGGATGGAGTCAGAGAGACCAGAGATGGAGGGACAGGGAGTGAGGAGTTAACAATGTTGGATGGAGTCAGTGAGATTAGAGATGGAGGGATAGGGACTGAGGGGTTGGCGATGGAGGATGGAGTCTGGGAGACTAGAGATGGAGGGATAGGGACTGAGGGATTGGCGATGGAGGATGGAGTCAGAGAGACTAGAGATGGAGGGATAGGGACTGAGGGATTGGCAATGGAGGATGGAGTCAGAGAGACTAGACATGGAGGGATAGGGAGTGAGGGATTGGAGATGGAGGATGGAGTCAGAGAGACCAGACATGGAGGGATAGGGACTGAGGGATTGATGATGGAGGATGGAGTCAGAGAGACCAGAGATGGAGGGATAGGGACTGAGGGATTGATGATGGAGGATGGAGTCAGAGAGACCAGAGATGGAGGGACAGGGAGTGAGGAGTTAACAATGTTGGATGGAGTCAGTGAGATTAGAGATGGAGGGATAGGGACTGAGGGATTGGCGATGGAGGATGGAGTCAGAGAGACTAGACATGGAGGGATAGGGAGTGAGGGATTGGCGATGGAGGATGGAGTCAGAGAGACCAGACATGGAGGGATAGGGACTGAGGAGTTAACAATGTTGGATGGAGTCAGTGAGACTAGAGATGGAGTGACAGGGATTGGGGGATTGGTGATGGAGGATGGAGTCAGAGAGACCAGAGATGGAAGGATAGGGACTGAGGGATTGGTGATTGGGGATGGAATCTGAGCACCTACAAATGGAGGGATAGGGACAAGGGATCGGCGATGGAGGACAGACTCAGAGAGTCTATAGATGGAGGGACAGGGATTGGGGGATTGGTGATGGAGGATGGAATCTGAGAGACTGAAAATGGAGGCATAGGGACTGTGGGATTGTCAATGGAGGATGAAGCCAGAGGGACTACAAGTGAGGGGATAGGGATGATGGATTGGCGATGCAGGATGGAGTATGAGAGACTAGAGATGGAGGTATAGGGACTGTGGGGTTGGCGATGGTGAATTGAGTCAGACAGACGAGAGATGGAGGGATAGGGACTGAGGGTTGGCGATGGAGGATGGAGTCAGAGAGACTAGAGATTGAGGGATTGGGACTGAGGAGATGACAATGGAGGATGGAACAGGAGAGACTAGAGATGGAGGGATAGGGACTGGGGATTGGCGATGGAGGCTGGAGGCTGAGGGACTAGTGATGGAGGGATAGGGACTGAGGGATTGGCGATGGAGGATGGAGTCAGAGAGACAAGAGATGGAGGGATAGAGACTGAGGGGTTGGTGATGGAGGATGGAGTCAGAGGGATTAGAGATGGAGGGATAGGGACTGAGGGATTGGTGATGGAGGATGGAGTCTGAGAGACTTTCGATGGAGGGATAGGAATAACGGGGTTGGCGATGGATGATGGAGTCTGAGAGACTAGCGATGGAGGGATAGGAATAACGGGGTTGGCGATGGATGATGTTCTGCTCCCCCACCCCGTACCCAGGACTCAGGAATACGCTCAAATCTGAGCAGTCAATAGACTGGCTCCCAACTGAGAGTGACGAAGATCCCAACACAGCAAGAAAACACCATTGTGGGGGTTTGGGTCCATTGGGATTGTGTACAGTGGGGGTGAACAGGAAGGGGTTTGGGTCCATTGGGATTGTGTACAGTGGGAGTGAATGGGAAGGGGTTTGGGTCCATTGGGATTGTGTACAGTGGGAGTGAATGGGAAGGGGTTTGGGTCCATTGGGGTTGTGTACAGTGGGAGTGAACGGGAAGGGGTTTGGGTCCATTGGGATTGTGTACAGTGGGAGTGAACGGGAAGGGGTTTGGGTCCATTGTGATTGTGCACAGTGGGAGTGAACGGGAAGGGGTTTGGTTCCATTGGGATTGTGTACAGTGGGAGTGAACGGGAAGGGGTTTGGGTCCATTGGGATTGTGTACATTGGGAGTGAACGGGAAGGGGTTTGGGTCCATTGGGATTGTGTACAGTGGGAGTGAACGGGAAGGGGTTTGGGTCCATTGGGATTGTGTACAGTGGGAGTGAATGGGAAGGGGTTTGTGTCCATTGGGATTGTGTACAGTGGGAGTGAACGGGAAGGTTTGGGTCCATTTGGATTGTGTACAGTGGGAGTGAACGGGAAGGGGTTTGGATCCATTGGGATTGTGTACAGTGGGAGTGAACAGGAAGGGGTTTGGGTCCATTGGGATTGTGTACGGTGGGAGTGAACGGGAAGGGGTTTGGATCCATTGGGATTGTGTACAGTGGGAGTGAAGGGGAAGGGGTTTGGGTCCATTGGGATTGTGTACAGTGGGAGTGAACGGGAAGGTGTTTGGATCCATTGGGATTGTGTACGGTGGGAGTGAAGGGGAAGGGGTTTGGGTCCATTGGGATTGTGTACAGTAGGAGTGAACGGGAAGGGGTTTGGTTCCATTGGGATTGTGTACAGTGGGAGTGAACAGGAAGGGGTTTGGGTCCATTGGGATTGTGTATAGTGGGAGTGAACGGGAAGAGATTTGGGTCCATTGGGATTGTGTACAGTGGGAGTGAACGGGAAGAGATTTGGGTCCATTGGGATTGTGTACAGTGGGAGTGAACGGTAGGGGTTTGGGTCCATTGGGATTGTGTACAGTGGGAGTGAACGGGAAGGGGTTTGGGTCCATTGGGATTGTGTACGGTGGGAGTGAACGGGAAGGGGTTTGGGTCCATTGGGATTGTGTACAGTGGGAGTGAACGGGAAGGGGTTTGGGTCCATTGGGATTGTGTACGGTGGGAGTGAACGGGAATGGGTTTGGGTCCATTGGGATTGTGTACGGTGGGAGTGAACGGGAATGGGTTTGGGTCCATTGGGATTGTGTACGGTGGGAGTGAACGGGAAGGGGTTTGGATCCATTGGGATTGTGTACGGTGGGAGTGAACGGGAAGGGGTTTGGATCCATTGGGATTTTGTACGGTGGGAGTTAATGGGAAGGGGTTTAGGTCCATTGGGATTGTGTACAGTGGGAGTGAACGGGAAGGGGTTTGGGTCCATTGGGATTGTGTACGGTGGGAGTGAACGGGAAGGGGTTTGGGTCCATTGGGATTGTGTACGGTGGGAGTGAACGGGAAGGGGTTTGGGTCCATTGGGATTGTGTACGGTGGGAGTGAACGGGAAGGGGTTTAGGTCCATTGGGATTGTGTACAGTGGGAGTGAACGGGAAGGGGTTTGGGTCCATTGGGATTGTGTACAGTGGGAGTGAATGGGAAGGGGTTTGGGTCCATTGGGATTGTGTACAGTGGGAGTGAATGGGAAGGGGTTTGGGTCCATTGGGATTGTGTACGGTGGGAGTGAATGGGAAGGGGTTTGGGTCCATTGGGATTGTGTACAGTGGGAGTGAAGGGGAAGGGGTTTGGATCCATTGGGATTGTGTACAGTGGGAGCGAAGGGGAAGGGGTTTGGGTCCATTGGGATTGTGTACAGTGGGATTTAACAGGAAGGGGTTTGGGTCCATTGGGATTGTGTACAGTGGGAGCGAAGGGGAAGGGGTTCGGGTCCGTTGAAGATTCCGCGGAACGGGGATTCGTGCTGTCGTTCTTACGCTGTCCTGTGACCTTCGCTCGGGGAAGGAAGCTCGGCCAGTGGAAGGAGCATGGGGAGCGAAAACCAACCATTCCACTATCTCCCGCGCAGCCCCCTGCTGCCAAGCAGCCCTCGGGTACGCGGTCCTGGTCCCGAGCGGATGATGAGCCATTGACTCAGTTGACCCGCGGACCGTGTGCCCAGTATTGCGTGCCCCTTTAGCGGTTTATGACGGATTACCACCAGACGACACTGGGGATCCACCCACCGCCCCTCTGTGGTGCCACTCTCATCCGCCTGTCCCTCGGATCCCCCACCTTTTTGCACCCTCCCCCTTCACGGCGATTGAACACCCTCCCGATGAACACCACCACCCTGTGGCCCACTCACGCTCACCCTGCCCCCCCTGCTTCTCAGTGCCTGGGAATGGCGCAATATTGCCAGTGCGAATCCCTCGAGTAAATACTCCCTGGGCATTTTAGACAGGAATTCTCCCCCCTCCGCCCCCCCCCCCACCTTCCCCCACCTCTCGCTACCACCCCTCCTTCACTCCATGAACACTGAGCATTTTCGACGAAGTCCCGTCTCCTGGTTGTCACGTTTCGAGCAGTGTAATTTTTCATCCATCAGAGAACGTTGGCATTTTTTTTCCAATGAGAATATTAAAAATGAATCATGATTTTTACAAACTTGTGCCTCCCTTGTCTCTTTCCTGTTCTGCTACTCTTCCCCCACCCCTCCCCTCCCCCTCAGTCAATCACCTCTTACCTTTAATTGGGAGCAGGAGGCCACACAACCCGACGAGTACCTGATCTGCCCTTCATCCAAAATGTGGCTGATCTTCTCCCTCAACTCCACCTTAATCCAGCCTGTGGCTGATCTTCTCCCTCAACTCCACCTTAATCCAGCCTGTGGCTGATCATCCACCTCAACTCCACCTTAATCCAGCCTGTGGCTGATCTTCTCCCTCAACTCCACCTTAATCCAGCCTGTGGCTGATCATCCACCTCAACTCCACCTTAATCCAGCCTGTGGCTGATCATCCACCTCAACTCCACCTTAATCCAGCCTGTGGCTGATCATCCACCTCAACTCCACCTTAATCCAGCCTGTGGCTGATCTTCTCCCTCAACTCCACCTTAATCCAGCCTGTGGCTGATCATCCACCTCAACTCCACCTTAATCCAGCCTGTGGCTGATCTTCTCCCTCAACTCCACCTTAATCCAGCCTGTGGCTGATCATCCACCTCAACTCCACCTTAATCCAGCCTGTGGCTGATCTTCCACCTCAACTCCACCTTAATCCAGCCTGTGGCTGATCTTCTCCCTCAACTCCAAATTAATCCAGCCTGTGGCTGATCTTCTCCCTCAACTCCACCTTAATCCAGCCTGTGGCTGATCGTCTCCCTCAACTCCACCTTAATCCAGCCTGTGGCTGATCATCCACCTCAACTCCACCTTAATCCAGCCTGTGGCTGATCTTCTCCCTCAACTTCAAATTAATCCAGCCTGTGGCTGATCTTCTCCCTCAACTCCACCTTAATCCAGCCTGTGGCTGATCGTCTCCCTCAACTCCACCTTAATCCAGCCTGTGGCTGATCATCCACCTCAACTCCACCTTAATCCAGCCTGTGGCTGATCATCCACCTCAACTCCACCTTAATCCAGCCTGTGGCTGATCATCCAACTCAACTCCACCTTAATCCAGCCTGTGGCTGATCATCCACCTCAACTCCACCTTAATCCAGCCTGTGGCTGATCTTCTCCCTCAACTCCACCTTAATCCAGCCTGTGGCTGATCTTCTCCCTCAACTCCACCTTAATCCAGCCTGTGGCTGATCTTCTCCCTCAACTCCACCTTAATCCAGCCTGTGGCTGATCTTCTCCCTCAACTCCACCTTAATCCAGCCTGTGGCTGATCATCCACCTCAACTACACCTTAATCCAGCCTGTGGCTGATCTTCTCCCTCAACTCCACCTTAATCCAGCCTGTGGCTGATCATCCACCTCAACTCCACCTTAATAAAGCCTGTGGCTGATCTTCTCCCTCAACTCCACCTTAATCCCGCCTGTGGCTGATCATCCACCTCAACTCCACCTTAATCCAGCCTGTGGCTGATCTTCTCCCTCAACTCCACCTTAATCCCGCCTGTGGCTGATCATCCACCTCAACTCCACCTTAATCCAGCCTGTGGCTGATCATCCTCCTCAACTCCATCTTAATCCAGCCTGTGGCTGATCATCCACCTCAACTCCACCTTAATCCAGCCTGTGGCTGATCTTCTCCCTCAACTCGTCCTTAATCCAGTCTGTGGCTGATCATCCACCTCAACTCCACCTTAATCCAGCCTGTGGCTGATCATCCACCTCAACTCCACCTTAATCCATCCTGTGGCTGATCTTCTCCCTCAACTCCACCTTAATCCAGCCTGTGGCTGATCTTCTCCCTCAACTCCACCTTAATCCAGCCTGTGGCTGATCATCAACCTCAACTCCACCTTAATCCAGCCTGTGGCTGATCATCCTCCTCAACTCCACCTTAATCCAGTCTGTGGCTGATCTTCTCCCTCAACTCCACCTTAATCCAGCCTGTGGCTGATCATCCACCTCAACTCCACCTTAATCCAGCCTGTGGCTGATCATCCACCTCAACTCCACCTTAATCCAGCCTGTGTCTGATCTTCTCCCTCAACTTCACCTTAATCCAGCCTGTGGCTGATCATCCACCTCAACTCCACCTTAATCCAGCCTGTGGCTGATCATCCACCTCAACTCCACCTTAATCCAGCCTGTGGCTGATCATCCACCTCAACTCCACCTTAATCCAGCCTGTGGCTGATCATCCACCTCAACTCCACCTTAATCCAGCCTGTGGCTGATCTTCCACCTCAACTCCACCTTAATCCAGCCTGTGGCTGATCATCCACCTCAACTCCACCTTAATCCAGCCTGTGGCTGATCATCCACCTCAACTCCACCTTAATCCAGCCTGTGGCTGATCTTCTCCCTCAACTCCACCTTAATCCAGCCTGTGGCTGATCTTCTCCCTCAACTCCACCTTAATCCAGCCTGTGGCTGATCTTCTCCCTCAACTCCACCTTAATCCAGCCTGTGGCTGATCATCCACCTCAACTCCACCTTAATCCAGCCTGTGGCTGATCGTCTCCCTCAACTCCACCTTAATCCAGCCTGTGACTGATCTTCTCCCTCAACTCCACCTCGTGGGGGTGGGGTGAAGGTACAGATAGGCCTAGTGGGGGTGGGGTGAAGGTACAGATAGCCCTAGTGGGGGTGGGGGTGAAGGTACAGATAGCCCTAGTGGGGGTGGGGGTGAAGGTACAGATAGCCCTAGTGGGGGTGGGGTGAAGGTACAGATAGCCCTAGTGGGGGTGGGGTGGGGTGAAGGTACAGATAGCCCTAGTGGGGGTGGGGTGGGGTGAAGGTACAGATAGCCCTAGTGGGGGTGGGGTGGGGTGGGGTGAAGGTACAGATAGCCCTAGTGGGGGTGGGGTGAAGGTACAGATAGCCCTAGTGGGGGTGGGGGTGAAGGTACAGATAGCCCTAGTGGGGGTGGGGGTGAAGGTACAGATAGCCCTAGTGGGGGTGGGGTGAAGGTACAGATAGCCCTAGTGGGGGTGGGGTGAAGGTACAGATAGCCCTAGTGGGGGTGGGGGTGAAGGTACAGATAGCCCTAGTGGGGGTGGGGGGTGAAGGTACAGATAGCCCTAATGGGGGTGGGGTGAAGGTACAGATAGCCCTAGTGGGGGTGGGGGTGGGGTGAAGGTACAGATAGTCCTAGTGGGGGTGGGGTGGGGGTGAAGGTACAGATAGCCCTAGTGGGGGTGGGGTGAAGGTACAGATAGCCCTAGTGGGGGTGGGGTGAAGGTACAGATAGCCCTAGTGGGGGTGGGGGTGAAGGTACAGATAGCCCTAGTGGGGGTGGGGTGGGGTGAAGGTACAGATAGCCCTAGTGGGGGTGGGGTGAAGGTACAGATAGCCCTAGTGGGGGTGGGGTGAAGGTACAGATAGCCCTAGTGGGGGTGGGGGTGAAGGTACAGATAGCCCTAGTGGGGGTGGGGTGGGGTGAAGGTACAGATAGCCCTAGTGGGGGTGGGGTGAAGGTACAGATAGCCCTAGTGGGGGGTGGGGTGAAGGTACAGATAGCCCTAGTGGGGGTGGGGTGGGGTGAAGGTACAGATAGCCCTAGTGGGGGTGGGGGTGGGGTGAAGGTACAGATAGCCCTAGTGGGGGTGGGGTGAAGGTACAGATAGCCCTAGTGGGGGTGTGGTGGGGTGAAGGTACAGATAGACCTAGTGGGGGTGGGGTGGGGGTGAAGGTACAGATAGCCCTAGTGGGGGTGGGGTGGGGTGAAGGTACAGATAGCCCTAGTGGGGGTGGGGGTGAAGGTACAGATAGCCCTAGCGGGGGGTGGGGTGAAGGTACAGATAGCCCTAGTGGGGGTGGGGTGGGGTGAAGGTACAGATAGCCCTAGTGGGGGTGGGGTGAAGGTACAGATAGCCCTAGTGGGGGTGGGGTGGGGGTGAAGGTACAGATAGCCCTAGTGGGGGTGGGGTGGGGGTGAAGGTACAGATAGCCCTAGTGGGGGTGGGGTGGGGGTGAAGGTACAGATAGCCCTAGTGGGGGTGGGGTGAAGGTACAGATAGCCCTAGTGGGGGTGGGGGTGAAGGTACAGATAGCCCTAGTGGGGGTGGGGTGGGGTGAAGGTACAGATAGCCCTAGTGGGGGTGGGGTGAAGGTACAGATAGTCCTAGTGGGGGTGGGGTGAAGGTACAGATAGCCCTAGTGGGGGTGGGGGTGAAGGTACAGATAGCCCTAGTGGGGGTGGGGTGGGGGTGAAGGTACAGATAGTCCTAGTGGGGGTGGGGGTGGGGTGAAGGTACAGATAGCCCTAGTGGGGGTGGGGTGAAGGTACAGATAGCCCTAGTGGGGGTGGGGTGGGGGGGAAGGTACAGATAGCCCTAGTGGGGGTGGGGGTGGGGTGAAGGTACAGATAGCCCTAGTGGGGGTGGGGGTGGGGTGAAGGTACAGATAGCCCTAGTGGGGGTGGGGGTGAAGGTACACATAGCCCTAGTGGGGGTGGGGGGTGAAGGTACAGATAGCCCTAGTGGGGGTGGGGTGAAGGTACAGATAGCCCTAGTGGGGGTGGGGTGGGGGTGAAGGTACAGATAGCCCTAGTGGGGGTGGGGTGGGGGTTAAGGTACAGATAGCCCTAGTGGGGGTGGGGGTGGGGGGTGAAGGTACTGATAGCCCTAGTGGGGGTGGGGTGGGGGGAAGGTACAGATAGCCCTAGTGGGGGTGGGGGGTGGGGGTGGAAGGTACAGATAGCCCTAGTGGGGGGTGGGGTGGGGGGAAGGTACAGATAGCCCTAGTGGGGGTGGGGTGAAGGTACAGATAGCCCTAGTGGGGGTGGTGTGGGGTGAAGGTACAGATAGCCCTAGTGGGGGTGGGGTGAAGGTACAGATAGCCCTAGTGGGGGTGGGGTGGGGGTGAAGGTACAGATAGCCCTAGTGGGGGTGGGGGTGGGGTGGGGTGAAGGTACAGATAGCCCTAGTGGGGGGTGGGTGGGGGTGAAGGTACAGATAGCCCTAGTGGGGGTGGGGGTGAAGGTACAGATAGCCCTAGTGGGGGGTGGGGGTGGGGTTGAAGGTACAGATAGCCCTAGTGGGGGTGGGGGTGAAGGTACAGATAGCCCTAGTGGGGGTGGGGTGGGGGGTGAAGGTACAGATAGACCTAGTGGGGGTGGGGTGAAGGTACAGATAGCCCTAGTGGGGGTGGGGGTGAAGGTACAGATAGCCCTAGTGGGGTGGGGTGGGGTGAAGTACAGATAGCCCTAGTGGGGGTGGGGTGGGGTGAAGGTACAGATAGCCCTAGTGGGGGTGGGGTGGGGTGAAGGTACAGATAGCCCTAGTGGGGGTGGGGTGAAGGTACAGATAGCCCTAGTGGGGGTGGGGTGGGGGTGAAGGTACAGATAGCCCTAGTGGGGGTGGGTGGGGGTGAAGGTACAGATAGCCCTAGTGGGGGTGGGGGTGAAGGTACAGATAGCCCTAGTGGGGGTGGGGTGAAGGTACAGATAGCCCTAGTGGGGGTGGGGTGGGGTGAAGGGTACAGATAGCCCTAGTGGGGGTGGGTGAAGGTACAGATAGCCCTAGGTGGGGTGGGGTGGGGGTGAAGGTACAGATAGCCCCTAGTGGGGGTGGGGTGGGGGTGAAGGTACAGATAGCCCTAGTGGGGGTGGGGTGAAGGTACAGATAGCCCTAGTGGGGTGGGGGTGAAGGTACAGATAGCCCTAGTGGGGTGGGGTGGGGTGAAGGTACAGATAGCCCTAGTGGGGGTGGGGTGAAGGTACAGATAGTCCTAGTGGGGGTGGGGTGAAGGTACAGATAGCCCTAGTGGGGGTGGGGGTGAAGGTACAGATAGCCCCTAGTGGGGGTGGGGTGGGGGTGAAGGTACAGGATAGTCCTAGTGGGGGTGGGGGTGGGGTGAAGGTACAGATAGCCCTAGTGGGGGTGGGGTGAAGGGTACAGATAGCCCTAGTGGGGGTGGGGTGGGGGGGAAGGTACAGATAGCCCTAGTGGGGGTGGGGGTGGGGTGAAGGTACAGATAGCCCTAGTGGGGGTGGGGGTGGGGTGAAGGTACAGATAGCCCTAGTGGGGGTGGGGGGTGAAGGTACACATAGCCCTAGTGGGGGTGGGGGTGAAGGTACAGATAGGCCCTACAGGGGGTGGGGTGAAGGTACAGATAGCCCTAGGTGGGGGTGGGGTGGGGTGAAGGTACAGCTAGCCCTAGTGGGGGTGGGGGTGGGGGTTAAGGTACAGATAGCCCTAGTGGGGGTGGGGTGGGGGTGAAGGTACTGATAGCCCTAGTGGGGGTGGGGTGGGGGGAAGGTACAGATTAGCCCTAGTGGGGGGTGGGGTGGGGTGAAGGTACAGATAGCCCTAGTGGGGGTGGGTGGGGGGAAGGTACAGATAGCCCTAGTGGGGGTGGGGTGAAGGTACAGATAGCCCTAGTGGGGGTGGGGTGGGGTGAAGGTACAGATAGCCCTAGTGGGGGTGGGGTGAAGGTACAGATAGCCCTAGTGGGGGTGGGGTGGGGGTGAAGGTACAGATAGCCCTAGTGGGGGTGGGGTGTGGTGGGGTGAAGGTACAGATAGCCCTAGTGGGGGTGGGGTGGGGGTGAAGTACAGATAGCCCTAGTGGGGGTGGGGGTGAAGGTACAGATAGCCCTAGTGGGGGTGGGGTGGGGTGAAGGTACAGATAGCCCTAGTGGGGGTGGGGTGAAGGTACAGATAGCCCTAGTGGGGGGTGGGGTGGGGGTGAAGGTACAGATAGACCTAGTGGGGGTGGGGTGAAGGTACAGATAGCCCTAGTGGGGGTGGGGGTGAAGGTACAGATAGCCCTAGTGGGGGTGGGGTGGGGTGAAGGTACAGATAGCCCTAGTGGGGGTGGGGTGGGGTGAAGGTACAGATAGACCTAGTGGGGGTGGGGTGAAGGTACAGATAGCCCTAGTGGGGGTGGGGTGGGGTGAAGGTACAGATAGCCCTAGTGGGGTGGGGTGGGGGGGGGTGAAGGTACAGATAGCCCTAGTGGGGGTGGGGGTGAAGGTACAGATAGCCCTAGTGGGGGTGGGGTGAAGGTACAGATAGCCCTAGTGGGGGTGGGGTGAAGGTACAGATAGCCCTAGTGGGGGTGGGGGGTGGGGTGAAGGTACAGATAGCCCTAGTGAGGGTGGGGGTGGGGTGAAGGTACAGATAGCCCTAGTGGGGGTGGGGTGGGGGTGAAGGTACAGATAGCCCTAGGGGGGGTGGGGGTGAAGGTACAGATAGTCCTAGTGGGGGTGGGGTGGGGTGAAGGTACAGATAGCCCTCGTGGGGGTGGGGCTGGGGGGAAGGTACAGATAGACCTAGTGGGGGTGGGGTGGAAGGTACAGATAGCCCTAGTGGGGGTGGGGTGACGGTACAGATAGACCTAGTGGGGGTGGGTGAAGGTACAGATAGCCCTAGTGGGGGGGGGGGGTGAAGGTACAGATAGCTCTAGTGGGGGTGGGTGGAAGGTACAGATAGTCCTAGTGGGGGTGGGGGGAAGGTACAGATAGCCTAGTGGGGTGGGGTGGGGGGTGAAGGTACAGATAGCCCTAGTGGGGGGGGTGGGGGTTGGGGGTGAAGGTACAGATAGCCCTAGTGGGGGTGGGGTGGGGTGAAGGTACAGATAGCCCTAGTGGGGGTGGGGGTGGGGTGAAGGTACAGATAG
>JANJGN010002362.1:7500-74337 GCA_026770705.1 Isurus oxyrinchus
AGACAAGAGAGAGAGACAGAGAGTGAAAGAGAGAGAGAGGGGAGGGAGAGGAGGGAGATGGAGAGAAAGAGTGAGAGCGAGAGAGGGAGAGAGGAGAGTGGAGAGACAGAGAGGGAGGGAGAGGGAGGGGGAGATAGAGACAGAGAGAGAGGGGGGGACAGAGAGAGGGGGAGGGATGGAGAGAGGGAGGGAGAGAGAGAGACAGGGAGAGAGAGAGAAAGAGGGGGGGTGAGAGAGAGAGGGGGGTCGAGAGACAGAGGGGAGGCAAGAGAGAGAGGGGGGTCAAGAGAGAGAGGGGGGTGAGAGAGAGAGGGGGTGAGAGAGAGAGGGGGTGAGAAGTGAGAGGGGGGTGAGGGAGAGAGAGGGGGGTCGAGAGAGAGAGGGGGTGAGAGAGAGGGGGGTGAGGGAGAGAGAGGGGGGTCGAGAGAGAGAGGGGGGCAAGAGAGAGAGGGGGGTGAGAGAGAGGGGGGTGAGGGAGGAGAGAGGGGGTGAGGGAGAGGGTGGGTGAGGGAGGAGAGAGATGGGGGTGAGAGAGAGAGGGGGGCGAGGGAGAGAGAGGGGGTGAGGGAGAGGGTGGGTGAGGGAGAGAGAGGGGGGTGAGAGACAGGCGGTGAGGGGAGAGAGAGAGAGGGGGAGAGAGAGAGAGCGGGTGAGGGAGAGAGGGGGCGAGAGAGAGAGGGGGTGAGGGAGAGAGGGGCGGCGAGAGAGAGAGCGGGTGAGGGAGAGAGGGGGGCGAGAGAGAGAGAGCGGGGTGAGAGAGAGGGGGTGAGAGAGAGAGAGATAGGGGGGGCGAGAGAGAGAGGGGGGTGAGAGAGAAGGGGTGAGAGAGAGAGAGAGAGGGGGTGAGAGAGAGGAGAGGGGGTGAGAGAGAGGGGGTGAGAGAGAGAGAGAGAGGGGGGCGAGAGAGAGAGGGGGGGCGAGAGAGAGAGGGGGGTGAGGGAGAGAGAGAGGGGGTGAGAGAGAGAGAGGGGTGAGAGAGATGGGGGTGAGGAGAGAGAGGGGGGTGAGAGAGAGAGAGGGGGTGAGGGAGAGAGAGGGGGGCGAGAGAGAGGGGGTGAGGGAGAGAGAGAGAGACAGAAAGAGAAAGACAGAGAGAAGAGGAGAAGGACAGATGAGAAAGAAGGAGAGAAGGAGACAGAAAAGGAGAGAGAGAGATAGGGAGAAGTGGAGAGAGAGCGATACACACACACACACACGTGCAGAGAGAGGGGGAGGGAGGGAGGGGAGGGAGGGAGATTCCCTGGTAGAGCTGAGGTGTTGATGGCTGTGTGTTTGCCCCCCAGGTGTCGAGTCTGCTGTTGCCTCTCACACTGCCCCCCACCCCCCCCTCCCCAACACCTCACCGCCCTGCAGCCGCTCACTCACCTCACAATCGTACAGCTCCTACAGCTCCGTCAGCTGCTCGATGATCCACTCCTCGAGGTTGAGCCGTTTCCTCAGTTCTCGCCTGTCATATTTCACTGTCACCTTGCCCTGTCTCCTCTGGGGGGTCTCACCATCCTCCTCCCCCGCGGCTGGGTTACTGGGAGTTTGGAAATAAACCCGCGGCTGAGGGCTGGTATCAGGAGTACCCACTGCAGCCATTCGCTAGCCACTGCCTCTCTCCCTCCCTCTCCCCCTCTCTCTGTCTCGTTCTCTCTGATC
Source organism: Isurus oxyrinchus (assembly GCA_026770705.1). NCBI lineage: Eukaryota > Metazoa > Chordata > Chondrichthyes > Lamniformes > Lamnidae > Isurus > Isurus oxyrinchus. The sequence continues at coordinate 9,145 of JANJGN010002362.1, forward strand.
CCTTTGTCTCTCTCTCTCTCTCTCTCCTTCTCTCTCTCTCTCTATCTCCCTGTCTTTCTTTCTCTCTCTCTCTCTTTCTCTCTCTCTGTCTCTGTCTCTGTCTTTCCCTCCCTTTGTCTCTCTCTCTCTCTCTTTGTCTCTCTCTCTCTCTCTCTCTCCGGATCTCTAAACCTGTCTCCCTCAAGCTTCTACCAAACTTGCACTCACGCAGCCTGTGAATAAGCCTAATATCACAGCCAGCTGCCTCTTAAAGTGACACTGATCTTGTGCCAACTCAGCAACAGTCTCAGGAGCTAAATCCCAACCTCCCCACACAAACACACACACACGTACACACACACGGACATCCCCACCCAGGGGCTGCAGTATCACCCGGAATGCACAGCCCCCACCTCCAGAGGCCCACACAGCTGGTGAGCAGTGGGGGAGGGGCAGGGGGTTGGTGGTGGGGTTGTTGGGGGGTGGGGGGGGGGTGGTGTTGACGATGGGCTGGAGCAGCTGTACAGGGAAGACAATTATGGTCCGTGGACAGAAATTCAAAGGAGCAGAGTGTGTTAAACCGGAGACTCCGATGACAGAAAGGGGAATATCACCGTTTCACCTGTATTCCTCCCCCACCACCCCCTTCCTCTTCCCCCTCCCCCCACCCCCTTCTCCCCCCCTCCCTCCCACGCCCCCATTGCTACAGTGACCCCTTCTCCGCCCCAACCACTGCTACTGATTGACAGGCCTGTGAAAGCATCGCCGCAGAGCCTGGGTGGTTACAGAGGTTCCCAACCACCCGCCCAGCTAAGCGACCGTGGGGGGCATCGCAGGCTGAGAAAACAGCAACAACCCCGACCCTCGGTAAGGTCAGTCCAAGGCATTGAAGGTATTGGTGAGCACTGATAGGGAGGGTTGAAGGGGCTGGAGGAGGTTACAGAGATAGGGAGGGGTGTACAGTCTGGAGGAGGTTACAGAGATAGGGAGGGGTGTAGGGGCTGGAGGAGGTTACAGAGATAGGGAGGGGTGTAGGGCCTGGAGGAGGTTACAGAGATAGGGAGGAGCGTAAGGACTGGAGGAGGAGGTTACAGAGATAGGGAGGGGTGTAGGAGCTGGAGGAGGTTACAGAGATAGGAAGGGGGTGTAGGGGCTGGAGGAGGTTACAGAGATAGAGAGGGTTGTAGGGGCTGGAGGAGGTTACAGAGATAAGGAGGGTTGTAGGGGCTGGAGGAGGTTACAGAGATAGGGAGGGTTGTAGGGGCTGGAGGAGGTTACAGAGATAGGGAGGGGTGTAGGAGCTGGAGGAGGTTACAGAGAAAGGGAGGGGTGTAGGGGCTGGAGGAGGTTACAGAGATAGGGAGGGGTGTAGGGGCTGGAGGAGGTTACAGAGATAGGGAGGGCTGTAGGGGCTGGAGGATGTTACAGAGATAGGGAGGGGTGTAGGGGCTGGAGGAGGTTACAGAGATAGGGAGGGGTGTAGGGGCTGGAGGAGGTTACAGAGATAGGGAGGGGTGTAGGGGCTGGAGGAGGTTACAGAGATAGGGAGGGTTGTAGGGGCTGGAGGAGGTTACAGAGATGCGGAGGGTGGTAGGGGCTGGAGGAGGTTACAGAGATAGGGAGGGGGAGGGTGAGTAGGAAGATGAACATGAGGATGAGAGCCTGAAACGGGAGGCGTGCAGGACTGGGAGGAAGTGTGTGTCGGGGGGAGGTGAGGGAGGATAAGGGGGAGGGGGCAGCAGAAGCAGACCCGGTGAGGTGGAAAGATTGTAAACCTGTCTCCGTGAGCGTGTGGACATCAATCTGAGTACAGCACCTCGCCCAGCACTGCCTGTGGGGCTGTCTCTGTCTGGGACAGTCTGCCTTTAAGAAGCTTCCCATCCCCCTCCCCACGCCCCAGACATTGGGTCCTCAATTCAACATTCAGCTTCATCCGGTGAAAGTAACACAAGAGAGGGAACCACGTGGGCCTGGGCGATCGGAGAACAGGGGAGGGTGGTGGGGGAGGGGGACAGGCAGCCGCGTGAGAGACAGAGACACAGAGAGACAGAGAGAGGCTGAGTCCACGAGTGGGAGCAGCTCGAACGAGGGAGGGAGCGTCCATTGTGAGAGTGTTTCTCACACGATCGCAACAATCAGAAACAGAAATCACAACTCCATCATCACAGTGACACAACTGAGACACAGCACTGGGAAAGGAACCTGAGTGTCCATCCCCCAGGCAGAGAACCCCACCCTCCACCACACACACACTCACTGGGGTACGGGTCCCACTCACAATGAGTCTCACTGGGATACAGGACCCACACACACTGACTCTCACTGGGGTACGTGTCCCACACACACTGACTCTCACTGGGGTACGGGTCCCACTCACAATGAGTCTCACTGGGGTACGGGTCCCACTCACAATGAGTCTCACTGGGATACAGGACCCACACACACTGACTCTCACTGGGGTACGTGTCCCACACACACTGACTCTCACTGGGGTACGGGTCCCACTCACAATGAGTCTCACTGGGATACAGGACCCACACACACTGACTCTCACTGGGGTACGGGTCCCACACATACTGACTCTCACTGGGGTACGGGTCCCACACACACTGACTCTCACTGGGGTACGGGTCCCACACACACTGACTCTCACTGGGGTACGGGTCCCACACACACTGATTCTCACTGGGGTACGGGTCCCGCACACACTGACTCTCACTGGGGTACGGGTCCCAAACACACTGACTCTCACTGGGGTACGGGTCCCACACACACTGACTCTCACTGGGGTACGGGTCTCACACACACACTGACTCTCACTGGGGTACGGGTCTCACACACACTGACTCTCACTGGGGTACGGGTCTCACACACACTGACTCTCACTGGGGTATGGGTCCCACACACACTGACTCTCACTGGGGTACGGGACCCACACACACTGACTCTCACTAGGGTACGGGTCCCACACACACAGTGACTCTCACTGGGGTACAGGACCCACACATACTGACTCTCACTGGGGTACGTGTCCCACACACACACTGACTCTCACTGGGGTACAGGTCCCACACATACTGACTCTCACTGGGGTACGGGTCCCACACACACTGACTCTCACTGGGGTACGGGACCCACACACACACTGACTCTCACTGGGGTACGGGTCCTACACACACTGACTCTCACTGGGGTACAGGACCCACACATACTGACTCTCACTGGGGTACAGGTCCCACACACACTGACTCTCACTGGGGTACAGGTCCCACACGCAATGACTCTCACTGGGGTACGGGTTCCACACACACAGACTCTCACTGGGATACGCGTCCCACACAAATTGACTCTCACTGGGGTACGGGTCACACACACAATGACTCTTACTGGGGTACGGGTCCCACTCACAATGAGTCTCACTGGGATACAGGACCCACACACATACTGACTCTCACTGGGGTACGGGTCCCACACACACTGACTCTCACTGGGGTACGGGTCCCACACACACTGACTCTCACTGGGGTACGGGTCCCACACACACTGACTCTCACTGGGGTACGGGTCCCGCACACACTGACTCTCACTGGGGTACGGGTCCCACACACACTGACTCTCACTGGGGTACGGGTCCCACACACACTGACTCTCACTGGGGTACGGGTCTCACACACACACTGACTCTCACTGGGGTACGGGTCCCACACACACTGACTCTCACTGGGGTACGGGTCTCACACACACTGACTCTCACTGGGGTACGGGTCTCACACACACTGACTCTCACTGGGGTATGGGTCCCACACACACTGACTCTCACTGGGGTACGGGACCCACACACACTGACTCTCACTAGGGTACGGGTCCCACACACACAGTGACTCTCACTGGGGTACAGGACCCACACATACTGACTCTCACTGGGGTACGTGTCCCACACACACACTGACTCTCACTGGGGTACAGGTCCCACACATACTGACTCTCACTGGGGTACGGGTCCCACACACACTGACTCTCACTGGGGTACGGGACCCACACACACACTGACTCTCACTGGGGTATGGGTCCCACACACACTGACTCTCACTGGGGTACAGGACCCACACACACAGACTCTCACTGGGATACGCGTCCCACACAAATTGACTCTCACTGGGGTACGGGTCACACACACAATGACTCTTACTGGGGTACGGGTCCCACACACACTGACTCTCACTGGGGTGCGGGTCCCACACACACACTGACTCTCACTGGGGTACGGGTCCCACACACACTGACTCTCACTGGGGTACGGGTCCCACACACACTGACTCTCACTGGGGTACAGGACCCACACAAACTGACTCTCACTGGGGTACAGGTCCACACACAATGACTCTGACTGGTGTACGATGCAATCAAACTGATTCTCACTGGGGTACGGGTCCCACACACACTGACTCTCACTGGGGTACAGGTTCCACACACAATGACTCTTACTGGGGTACGGGTCCGACACACACAGACTCTCACTGGGATACGCGTCCCACACAAACTGACTCTCACTGGGGTACGGGTCACACACATACTGACTCACACTGGGGTACGCCTCCCACACAAACTGACTCTCACTGGGGTACGGGTCCCACACACAATGACTCTCACTGGAGTATGGGTCCCACACACATTTCCCTGACTGGGGTACGGGTCCCACAGACACTGACCGTCTCTGGGGTACGAGTCACACACACACTGATCTCACTGGGGTACGGGAGCCAAACACACACTGACTCTCACTGGGGTACGGGTCCCACACACACTGACTCTCACTGGGGTACAGGTCCCACACACACACTTACTCTCACTGGGGTACGGGTCCCACACACACTGACTCTCACTGGGGTACGGGTCCCACACAAACTGACTCTCACTGGGGTACGGGTCCCACACACACTGACTCTCACTGGGGTAAGGGTCCAACAAAAATTTACCCTCACAGGGGTACGGGCCCCACAACACACTGACTCTCACTGGAGTACGGGTCACACACACAGTGACTCTCACTGGGGTATGGGTCCCACACATACTGACTCACACTGGGGTACGGGTCCCACACACACTGATTCTCACTGGGGTACGCGTCCCACACACACTGATTCTAACTGGGGTACGGGTCCCACACACGCTGACTCTGACTGGGGTACAGGTCCCACACACACTGACTCTCACTGGGGTACGGGTCCCACACACACTGACTCTCACTGGGGTACGGGACCCACACACACTGACTCTCACTGGGGTGCGGGTCCCACACACACACTGACTCTCACTGGGGTACGGGTCCCACACACACTGACTCTCACTGGGGTACAGGTCCCACGCACACACTTGCTCTCACTGGGGTACGGGTCCCACACACACTAACTGTCACTGGGGTACGGGTCCCAAACACACTGACTCTCACTGGGGTACGGGTCCCACACACACTGACTCTCACTGGGGTAAGGGTCCAACAAAAATTTACCCTCACAGGGGTACGGGCCCCACAACACACTGACTCTCACTGGAGTACGGGTCACACACACAGTGACTCTCACTGGGGTATGGGTCCCACACATACTGACTCACACTGGGGTACGGGTCCCACACACACTGATTCTCACTGGGGTACAGGTCCCACACACACTGATTCTAACTGGGGTACGGGTCCCACACACACTGACTCTGACTGGGGTACAGGTCCCACACACACTGACTCTCACTGGGGTACGGGTCCCACACACACTGACTCTCACTGGGGTACGTGACCCACACACACTTAGTCTCACTGGGGTACAGGTCCCACACGCAATGACTCTCACTGGGGTACGGGTTCCACACACACAGACTCTCACTGGGATACGCGTCCCACACAAATTGACTCTCACTGGGGTACGGGTCACACACACAATGACTCTTACTGGGGTACGGGTCCCACACACACAGACTCTCACTGGGGATACGCCTCCCACACAAACTGACTCTCACTGCGGTACGGGTCCCACACACAATGACTCTCACTGGAGTATGGGTCCCACACACATTTCCCTGACTGGGGTACGGGTCCCACAGACACTGACTGTCTCTGGGGTACGAGTCACACACACACTGATCTCACTGGGGTACGGGTCACACACACACTGATCTCACTGGGGTACGGGTCCCACACACATTGACTCTCACTGGGGTATGGGTCCCACACACACTGACTCTCACTGGGGTACGGGTCCCACACACACTGACTCTCACTGGGGTACGGGTCCCACACAAACTGACTCTCACTGGGGTACGGGTCCCACACACACTGACTCTCACTGGGGTAAGGGTCCAACAAAAATTTACCCTCACAGGGGTACGGGCCCCACAACACACTGACTCTCACTGGAGTATGGGTCACACACACAGTGACTCTCACTGGGGTATGGGTCCCACACATACTGACTCACACTGGGGTACGGGTCCCACACACACTGACTCTCACTGGGGAACACGTCCCACACACACTGACTCTCACTGGGGTACGGGTCCCAAACACACTGACACTCACTGGGGTAGGGGACCCACACACACTGACTCTCACTGGGGTTTGTTTCCCACACACACGGACTCTCACTGGGGTAGGGGACCCACACACTCTGACGCTCACTGGGGTATGGTTCCCACACACACTGAATCTCACTGGGGTACGGGTCCCACACACACTGACTCTCACTGGGGTGCGGGTCGCACAAACACTAACTCACACTGGGGTACGGGTCCCACACACACTGACTCTCACTGGGGTACGGGTCCCACAAAATCTGACTCTCACTGGGGTACAAATCCGACACACAATGACTCTCACTGGGGTACGGGTCCCACACACACTGACTCTCACTGGGGTACGGGTCCCACACACACTGACTCTCACTGGGGTACGGGTCCCACACACACTGACTCTCAATGGGGTACGGGTTCGTCATACACTGACTCTCACTTGGGTACGGGTTCCACACACACTGACTCCCACTGGGGTACGGGTCCCACACAATCTGACTCTCACTGGGGTATTGATCCCACATGCACTGACTCACTCTGGGCTACGGGTCCCACACACAGTGAATCTCACAGTGTTTCGAGTCGCACACACACTGGCTCTCACTGGGCTAGGTGTCCCACACACACTCACTCTCACTGGGGTATGGGTCCCCAAAACACTGACTCTCACTGGGGTACGGGTCCAACACACACTGACTCTCACTGGGGTACGGGTCCCACACACACTGACTCTCACTGTGGTACGGGTCCCACACAGACTGACTCTCACTGGGGTACGGGTCCCATACACACTGACTCTCACTGGGGTACGGGTCCTATACACACTGACTCTCACTGCGGTAAGGGTCCCAGACACACTGACTCTCACTGAGGTACGGGCCCCAGAAACACTGATTCTGACAGCGGTACGGGTGCCACACACACTGAATCTCACTGGGTTAAGGGTCCCAAACACACTTACTCTCACTGGGGTACGGGTCCCACACACTGACTCTCAATGAGGTACGGGACCCACACACACTGACTCAGACTGGGGTACGGGTCCCACACACACAGACTCTCACTGCGGTAAGGGTCCCCGACACACTGACTCTCACTGAAGTACGGGCCCCACAAACACTGTCTCTGACTGGGGTACGGGTGAAACACATACTGAATCTCACTGGGGTAAGGGTCCCAAACACACTTACTCTCACTGGGGTATGGGACTCACACACACTGACTCACACTGGGGTACGGGTCCCACACAAACTGACTATCACTGGGGTGCGGGTCCCTGACACACTGACTCTCACTGGGGTAACGGTCCCACACACACTGACTCTCACTGGGGTACGGGTCACACCCACACACTGACTCACACTGGGGTATGGTTTCCACACACACTGACTCTCACTGGGGTACGGGTCCCACAAAATCTGACTCTCACTGGGGTACAGATCCGACACACAATGACTCTCACTGGGGTACGGGTCCCAAACACACTGACACTCACTGGGGTAGGGGACCCACACACTCTGACGCTCACTGGGGTATGGTTCCCACACACACTGAATCTCACTGGGGTACGGGTCCCACACACACTGACTCTCACTGGGGTGCGGGTCGCACAAACACTAACTCACACTGGGGTACGGGTCCCACACACACTGACTCTCACTGGGGTACGGGTCCCACAAAATCTGACTCTCACTGGGGTACAAATCCGACACACAATGACTCTCACTGGGGTACGGGTCCCACACACACTGACTCTCACTGGGGTACGGGTCCCACACACACTGACTCTCACTGGGGTACGGGTCCCACACACACTGACTCTCAATGGGGTACGGGTTCGTCATACACTGACTCTCACTTGGGTACGGGTTCCACACACACTGACTCCCACTGGGGTACGGGTCCCACACAATCTGACTCTCACTGGGGTATTGATCCCACATGCACTGACTCACTCTGGGCTACGGGTCCCACACACAGTGAATCTCACAGTGTTTCGAGTCGCACACACACTGGCTCTCACTGGGCTAGGTGTCCCACACACACTCACTCTCACTGGGGTATGGGTCCCCAAAACACTGACTCTCACTGGGGTACGGGTCCAACACACACTGACTCTCACTGGGGTACGGGTCCCACACACACTGACTCTCACTGTGGTACGGGTCCCACACAGACTGACTCTCACTGGGGTACGGGTCCCATACACACTGACTCTCACTGGGGTACGGGTCCTATACACACTGACTCTCACTGCGGTAAGGGTCCCAGACACACTGACTCTCACTGAGGTACGGGCCCCAGAAACACTGATTCTGACAGCGGTACGGGTGCCACACACACTGAATCTCACTGGGTTAAGGGTCCCAAACACACTTACTCTCACTGGGGTACGGGTCCCACACACTGACTCTCAATGAGGTACGGGACCCACACACACTGACTCAGACTGGGGTACGGGTCCCACACACACAGACTCTCACTGCGGTAAGGGTCCCCGACACACTGACTCTCACTGAAGTACGGGCCCCACAAACACTGTCTCTGACTGGGGTACGGGTGAAACACACACTGAATCTCACTGGGGTAAGGGTCCCAAACACACTTACTCTCACTGGGGTATGGGACTCACACACACTGACTCACACTGGGGTACGGGTCCCACACAAACTGACTATCACTGGGGTGCGGGTCCCTGACACACTGACTCTCACTGGGGTAACGGTCCCACACACACTGACTCTCACTGGGGTACGGGTCACACCCACACACTGACTCACACTGGGGTATGGTTTCCACACACATTGACTCTCACTGGGGTACGGGTCCCACAAAATCTGACTCTCACTGGGGTACAGATCCGACACACAATGACTCTGACTGGGGTACAGGTCCCACACACACTGACTCTCACTGGGGTACGGGTCCCCAAAACACTGACTCTCACTGGGGAACGGGTCCCACACACACTGACTCTCACTGGGGTACGGGTCCCACACACACTGACTCTCACTGGGATACGGGTCCCACACACACTGACTCTCACTGGGGTACGGGTCCCACACACACTGACTCGCACTGGGGTACGGGTGCCACACACACTGAATCTCACTGGGGTAAGGGTCCCAAACACATTTACTCTCACTGGGGTACGGGACTCTCACACACTGACTCACACTGGGGTACGGGTCCCACACACACAAACTCTCACTGGGGTATGGGTCCTGCACACACTGATTCTCACTGGGGTACGGGTCCCACACAGACACTGACTCTCACTGGGGTATGTGTCCCATACAAACTGACACTCACTGGGGTACAGGTCCGACACACACTGACTCTGACTGGGGTACGATGCATACACACTGACTCTCACTGGGGTACAGGTCCGACACACACTGACTCTGACTGGGGTACGGGTCTCACACACACTGACTCTCACTGGGGTACGGGTCCCAAACACACTGACACTCACTGGGGTACGGGTCCCACACACACTGACTCTCACTGGGGTACGGGTCCCAAACACACTGACACTCACTGGGGTACGGGTCCCCAAAACACTGACTCTCACTGGAGTACGGGTGCCACACACACTGAATCTCACTGGGGTACGGGTCCCAAACACACTTACTCTCACTGGGGTACGGGTCTCACACACACTGACTCTCACTGGGGTGCGGGTCTCACACACACTGACTCTCACTGGGGTACGGGTCCCACACACACTGACTCTCACTGGGGTACGGGTCCCACACACACAAACTCTCACTGGGGTACGGGTCCCACACACACTGACTCTCACTGGGGTACGGGTCCCACACACACTGACTCTCACTGGGGTACGGGTCCTGCACACACTGATTCTCACTGGGGTATGGGTCCCACACACACACTGACTGTCACTGGGGTATGGGTCCTGCACACACTGATTCTCACTGGGGTGCGGGTCGATCACACACACACTGACGCTCACTGGGGTAGGGGACCCACACACACTGACACTCACTGGGGTAGGGGACCCACACACACTGACTCTCACTGGGGTATGGGTCCCACACACACTGACTCTAACTGGGGTACGGGTCCCACAAACACTGACTCACACTGGGGTACGTTCCCACACACATTAACTCTCACTGGGGTACGGGTCCCCAAAACACTGACTCGCACTGGGGTACGGGACTCACACACACTGACTCTCACTGGGGTACGGGTCCCACACACACTGACTCACACTGGGTACGGGTCCCACACACACAAACTCTCACTGGGGTACGGGTCCCACACACAATGACTGACACTGGGGTACGGGTTCCACACACACAAACTCTCACTGGGGTACGGGTCCCACACACACTGAATCTCACTGGGATACGCGTCCCACACACACTGACTCTCACTGGGGTACGGGTCCCACACACACTGACTCTCACTGGGGTACGGGTCCCACACACACTGAATCTCACTGGGTTATGGGTCCCACACACACTGACTCTCAAAGGTGTACGGGTCCCAGACACAGTGACTCTCAATGGGGTACGGGTCTCACACACACTGACTCTCAATGGGGTACGGGTTCCTCACACACTGACATTCACTGGGGTACGGGTCCCACACACACTGACTCTCACTGGGGTACGGGTCTCACACACACTGACTCTCAATGGGGTACGGGTTCCACACACACTGACTCTCACTGGGGTACGGGTCCCTAACTTACTGACTCTCACTGGGGTAATGGTCCCACACACACTGACTCTCACTGGGGTATGGGTCCTGCACACACTGAGTCTCACTGGGGTACGGGTCACAGACACACTGACTCTCACTGGGGTACGGGTCCAACACACACTGACTCTCACTGGGGTACGGGACCCACACACACTGACATTCACTGGGGTACAGGTCCCACACACACTGACTCTCACTGAGGTACGGGACCCACACACACTGACTCTCACTGAGGTACGGGACCCACACCCACTGAATCTCACTGGGGTACGGGTCCCGCAAACTCTGACTCTCACTTGGGTTTGAGTCCTGCACAAACTGACTCTCACTGGGGTACAGGTTCCCACACACACTCACTCTCACTGGGGTACGGGTCCCACACACACTGACTGTCACTGGAGTATGGGTTCCACACACACTGACTCTCTCTGGGGTACGGGTCCCACACACACTGACTCACACTGGGGTACGGGTCCCACACACACTGACTCTCACTGGGGTACGGGTCACACCCACACTGGCTCTCACTGGGGTACGTGTTCCACTCACACTGACTCCCAAGGGGTACGGGTCCCACACCCACTGACACTCACTGGCGTAGGGTCCCACACAATCTGATCTCACTGGTGTTTTGATCCCACACGCACTGACTCTCACTGGGGTACGGGTCGCACACACATTGACTCTCACTTGGGTACGGGTCCCACACACACTGACACTCACTGGGGTACGGGTCCCACGCACACTGACTCTCACTGGGGTACGGGTCCCACACACACTGACTCTCACTGGGGTACGGGACCCACACACACTGACTCTCACTGGGGTACAGGTCCCACACAAACTGACTCTCACTGGGGTACGGGTCCCACACACACTGACTCTCGCTGGGGTACTGGTCCCACACACACTGACTCTCACAGGGTTACGGGTCCCACAAACACTGACACTCACTGGGGTACAGGTGCCACACACACTGACTCTCACTGAGGTACGGGACCCGCACACACTGACTCTCACTGGAGTACGGTTCCCACACACACTCTCACTGGGGTACGGGTCCCACACACACTGACTCTCACTGGGGTATGGGTCCTGCACACACTGACTCTCAGTGGGGTACGGGTCACAGACACATTGGCTCTCACTGGGGTACGAGTCCCACACACACTGACTCTCACTGGGGTACGGATCCAACACACACTGACTCTCACTGGGGTACGGGACCCACACACACTGACATTCACTGGGGTACAGGTCCCACACACACTGACTCTCACTGAGGTACGGGACCCACACCCACTGAATCTCACTGGGGTACGGGTCCCGCAAACGCTGACTCTCACTTGGGTTTGGGTCCTGCACAAACTGACTCTCACTGGGGTACAGGTTCCCACACACACTGACTCTCACTGAGGTACGGGTTCCACACACACTGACTCTCAATGGGGTACGGGAGACACACACACTGACTCTCAATGGGGTACTGTTCCCACACACAATGACTCTTCTGGGGTATGGGTCTCACACACATTGACTCTCAAAGGTGTACGGGTTCCACAGATACTGACTCTCACTCAGGTACTTGTCCCACACACACTGACTCTCACTGGGGTACGGACCCACACACACTGACTCTCTCTTGGGTACGGGTTCCACTCACACTGACTCCCAAGGGGTACGGGTCCCACACCCACTGACACTCATTGGGGTAGGGTCCCACACACACTGACTCTCACTGGGGTATTGATCCCACACGCACTGACTCACTCTGGGGTACGGGTCCCACACACACTGACTCTCACTGGGGTAAGTGTCCCACAAACACTGACTCTCACTGGGGTACGGGTCGCACACACACTGACTCTCACTGGGGTACGGGTCTCACACACACTGACTCTCATTGGGGTACGTGTCCCACACACACTGACTCTCACTGGGGTATGGGTCCCACACACACTGACTCTCACTGGGGTACGGGTCGCACACACACTGACTCTCACTGGGGTACAGGTCCCACACACACTGACTCTCACTGGGGTACAGGTCCCACACACACTGACTCTCATTGGGGTACAGGTCTCACACACACTGACTCTCACTGGGGTAAGTGTCCCACAAACACTGACTCTCACTGGGTACGGGTCCCACACACACTGACTCTCACTTGGGTAAGTGTCCCACAAACACTGACTCTCACTGGGGTACGGGTCGCACACACACTGACTCTCACTGGGGTAAGTGTCCCACAAACACTGACTCTCACTGGGGTACGGGTCCCACACACACTGACCCTCACTGGGGTACGGGTCCCACACACACTGACTCTCACTGGGGTACGGGTCGCACACACACTGACTCTCACTGGGGTAAGTGTCCCACAAACACTGACTCTCACTGGGGTACTGGTCCCACACACACTGACTCTCACAGGGGTACGGGTCCCACAAACACTGACACTCACTGGGGTACAGGTGCCACACACACTGACTCTCACTGGGATACGTGTCCCACACACACTGACTCTCACTGGGGTACGGGACCCACACACACTGACATTCACTGGGGTACAGGTCCCACACACACTGACTCTCACTGAGGTACGGGACCCACACCCACTGAATCTCACTGGGGTACGGGTCCCGCAAACGCTGACTCTCACTTGGGTTTGGGTCCTGCACAAACTGACTCTCACTGGGGTACAGGTTCCCACACACACTCACTCTCACTGGGGTACGGGTCCCACGCACAATGACTCTCACTGAGGTACGGGTTCCACACACACTGACTCTCAATGGGGTACGGGAGACACACACACTGACTCTCAATGGGGTACTGTTCCCACACACAATGACTCTTCTGGGGTATGGGTCTCACACACATTGACTCTCAAAGGTGTACGGGTTCCACAGATACTGACTCTCACTCAGGTACTTGTCCCACACACACTGACTCTCACTGGGGTACGGACCCACACACACTGACTCTCTCTTGGGTACGGGTTCCACTCACACTGACTCCCAAGGGGTACGGGTCCCACACCCACTGACACTCATTGGGGTAGGGTCCCACACACACTGACTCTCACTGGGGTATTGATCCCACACGCACTGACTCACTCTGGGGTACGGGTCCCACACACACTGACTCTCACTGGGGTAAGTGTCCCACAAACACTGACTCTCACTGGGGTACGGGTCGCACACACACTGACTCTCACTGGGGTACGGGTCTCACACACACTGACTCTCATTGGGGTACGTGTCCCACACACACTGACTCTCACTGGGGTATGGGTCCCACACACACTGACTCTCACTGGGGTACGGGTCGCACACACACTGACTCTCACTGGGGTACAGGTCCCACACACACTGACTCTCACTGGGGTACAGGTCCCACACACACTGACTCTCATTGGGGTACAGGTCTCACACACACTGACTCTCACTGGGGTAAGTGTCCCACAAACACTGACTCTCACTGGGTACGGGTCCCACACACACTGACTCTCACTTGGGTAAGTGTCCCACAAACACTGACTCTCACTGGGGTACGGGTCGCACACACACTGACTCTCACTGGGGTAAGTGTCCCACAAACACTGACTCTCACTGGGGTACGGGTCCCACACACACTGACCCTCACTGGGGTACGGGTCCCACACACACTGACTCTCACTGGGGTACGGGTCGCACACACACTGACTCTCACTGGGGTAAGTGTCCCACAAACACTGACTCTCACTGGGGTACTGGTCCCACACACACTGACTCTCACAGGGGTACGGGTCCCACAAACACTGACACTCACTGGGGTACAGGTGCCACACACACTGACTCTCACTGGGATACGTGTCCCACACACACTGACTCTCACTGGGGTACGGGTCCCTAACTTACTGACTCTCACTGGGGTAATGGTCCCACACACACTGACTCTCACTGGGCTTTGGGTCCTGCACACACTGACTCTCACTGGGGTACGGGTCACAGACACACTGACTCTCACTGGGGTACGGGTCCAACACACACTGACTCTCACTGGGGTACGGGACCCACACACACTGACATTCACTGGGGTACAGGTCCCACACACACTGACTCTCACTGAGGTACGGGACCCACACCCACTGAATCTCACTGGGGTACGGGTCCCGCAAACTCTGACTCTCACTTGGGTTTGAGTCCTGCACAAACTGACTCTCACTGGGGTACAGGTTCCCACACACACTCACTCTCACTGGGGTACGGGTCCCACACACACTGACTCTCACTGGAGTACGGGTTCCACACACACTGACTCTCTCTGGGGTACGGGTCCCACACACACTGACCCTCACTGGGGAACGGGTCACACACACACTGACTCACACTGGGGTACGGGTCCCACACACACTGACTCTCACTGGGGTACGGGTCACACCCACACTGGCTCTCACTGGGGTACGGGACACACACACACTGACTCTCAATGGGGTACTGTTCCCACACACAATGACTCTCACTGGGGTTCGGGTCTCACACACATTGACTCTCAATGGAGTATGGGTTCCACAGATACTGACTCTCACTGGGGTACGGGTCCCACACACACTGACTCTCACTGGGGTACGGACCCACACACACTGACTCTCACTGGAGTACGGGTTCCACACACACTGACTCTCTCTGGGGTACGGGTCCCACACACACTGACCCTCACTGGGGTACGGGTCACACACACACTGACCCTCACTGGGGTACGGGTCCCACACACACTGACTCTCACTGGGGTACGGGTCACACCCGCACTGGCTCTCACTGGGGTACGGGACACACACACACTGACTCTCAATGGGGTACTGTTCCCACACACAATGACTCTCACTGGGGTACGGGTCTCACACACATTGACTCTCAATGGAGTATGGGTTCCACAGATACTGACTCTCACTGGGGTACGGGTCCCACACACACTGACTCTCACAGGGGTACGGACCCACACTCACTGACTCTGACTTGGGTACGTGTTCCACTCACACTGACTCCCAAGGGGTACGGGTCCCACACCCACTGACACTCACTGGCGTAGGGTCCCACACACACACTGACTCTCACTGGGGTACGGGTCCCACACACACTGACTCTCACTGGGGTACAGGTCCCACGCACACACTTACTCTCACTGGGGTACGGGTCCCACACACACTGACTCTCACTGGGGTACGGGTCCCACACAAACTGACTCTCACTGGGGTACGGGTCCCACACACACTGACTCTCACTGGGGTAAGGGTCCAACAAAAATTTACCCTCACAGGGGTACGGGCCCCACAACACACTGACTCTCACTGGAGTATGGGTCACACACACAGTGACTCTCACTGGGGTATGGGTCCCACACATACTGACTCACACTGGGGTACGGGTCCCACACACACTGACTCTCACTGGGGAACACGTCCCACACACACTGACTCTCACTGGGGTACGGGTCCCAAACACACTGACACTCACTGGGGTAGGGGACCCACACACACTGACTCTCACTGGGGTTTGTTTCCCACACACACGGACTCTCACTGGGGTAGGGGACCCACACACTCTGACGCTCACTGGGGTATGGTTCCCACACACACTGAATCTCACTGGGGTACGGGTCCCACACACACTGACTCTCACTGGGGTGCGGGTCGCACAAACACTAACTCACACTGGGGTACGGGTCCCACACACACTGACTCTCACTGGGGTACGGGTCCCACAAAATCTGACTCTCACTGGGGTACAAATCCGACACACAATGACTCTCACTGGGGTACGGGTCCCACACACACTGACTCTCACTGGGGTACGGGTCCCACACACACTGACTCTCACTGGGGTACGGGTCCCACACACACTGACTCTCAATGGGGTACGGGTTCGTCATACACTGACTCTCACTTGGGTACGGGTTCCACACACACTGACTCCCACTGGGGTACGGGTCCCACACAATCTGACTCTCACTGGGGTATTGATCCCACATGCACTGACTCACTCTGGGCTACGGGTCCCACACACAGTGAATCTCACAGTGTTTCGAGTCGCACACACACTGGCTCTCACTGGGCTAGGTGTCCCACACACACTCACTCTCACTGGGGTATGGGTCCCCAAAACACTGACTCTCACTGGGGTACGGGTCCAACACACACTGACTCTCACTGGGGTACGGGTCCCACACACACTGACTCTCACTGTGGTACGGGTCCCACACAGACTGACTCTCACTGGGGTACGGGTCCCATACACACTGACTCTCACTGGGGTACGGGTCCTATACACACTGACTCTCACTGCGGTAAGGGTCCCAGACACACTGACTCTCACTGAGGTACGGGCCCCAGAAACACTGATTCTGACAGCGGTACGGGTGCCACACACACTGAATCTCACTGGGTTAAGGGTCCCAAACACACTTACTCTCACTGGGGTACGGGTCCCACACACTGACTCTCAATGAGGTACGGGACCCACACACACTGACTCAGACTGGGGTACGGGTCCCACACACACAGACTCTCACTGCGGTAAGGGTCCCCGACACACTGACTCTCACTGAAGTACGGGCCCCACAAACACTGTCTCTGACTGGGGTACGGGTGAAACACACACTGAATCTCACTGGGGTAAGGGTCCCAAACACACTTACTCTCACTGGGGTATGGGACTCACACACACTGACTCACACTGGGGTACGGGTCCCACACAAACTGACTATCACTGGGGTGCGGGTCCCTGACACACTGACTCTCACTGGGGTAACGGTCCCACACACACTGACTCTCACTGGGGTACGGGTCACACCCACACACTGACTCACACTGGGGTATGGTTTCCACACACATTGACTCTCACTGGGGTACGGGTCCCACAAAATCTGACTCTCACTGGGGTACAGATCCGACACACAATGACTCTGACTGGGGTACAGGTCCCACACACACTGACTCTCACTGGGGTACGGGTCCCCAAAACACTGACTCTCACTGGGGAACGGGTCCCACACACACTGACTCTCACTGGGGTACGGGTCCCACACACACTGACTCTCACTGGGATACGGGTCCCACACACACTGACTCTCACTGGGGTACGGGTCCCACACACACTGACTCTCACTGGGGTACGGGTCCCCAAAACACTGACTCGCACTGGGGTATGGGTGCCACACACACTGAATCTCACTGGGGTAAGGGTCCCAAACACATTTACTCTCACTGGGGTACGGGACTCTCACACACTGACTCACACTGGGGTACGGGTCCCACACACACAAACTCTCACTGGGGTATGGGTCCTGCACACACTGATTCTCACTGGGGTACGGGTCCCACACAGACACTGACTCTCACTGGGGTATGTGTCCCATACAAACTGACACTCACTGGGGTACAGGTCCGACACACACTGACTCTGACTGGGGTACGATGCATACACACTGACTCTCACTGGGGTACAGGTCCGACACACACTGACTCTCACTGGGGTACGGACCCACACACACACTGACTCTCACTGGAGTACGGGTTCCACACACACTGACTCTCTCTGGGGTACGGGTCCCACACACACTGACCCTCACTGGGGTACGGGTCACACACACACTGACCCTCACTGGGGTACGGGTCCCACACACACTGACTCTCACTGGGGTACGGGTCACACCCGCACTGGCTCTCACTGGGGTACGGGACACACACACACTGACTCTCAATGGGGTACTGTTCCCACACACAATGACTCTCACTGGGGTACGGGTCTCACACACATTGACTCTCAATGGAGTATGGGTTCCACAGATACTGACTCTCACTGGGGTACGGGTCCCACACACACTGACTCTCACAGGGGTACGGACCCACACTCACTGACTCTGACTTGGGTACGTGTTCCACTCACACTGACTCCCAAGGGGTACGGGTCCCACACCCACTGACACTCACTGGCGTAGGGTCCCACACACACACTGACTCTCACTGGGGTACGGGTCCCACACACACTGACTCTCACTGGGGTACAGGTCCCACGCACACACTTACTCTCACTGGGGTACGGGTCCCACACACACTGACTCTCACTGGGGTACGGGTCCCACACAAACTGACTCTCACTGGGGTACGGGTCCCACACACACTGACTCTCACTGGGGTAAGGGTCCAACAAAAATTTACCCTCACAGGGGTACGGGCCCCACAACACACTGACTCTCACTGGAGTATGGGTCACACACACAGTGACTCTCACTGGGGTATGGGTCCCACACATACTGACTCACACTGGGGTACGGGTCCCACACACACTGACTCTCACTGGGGAACACGTCCCACACACACTGACTCTCACTGGGGTACGGGTCCCAAACACACTGACACTCACTGGGGTAGGGGACCCACACACACTGACTCTCACTGGGGTTTGTTTCCCACACACACGGACTCTCACTGGGGTAGGGGACCCACACACTCTGACGCTCACTGGGGTATGGTTCCCACACACACTGAATCTCACTGGGGTACGGGTCCCACACACACTGACTCTCACTGGGGTGCGGGTCGCACAAACACTAACTCACACTGGGGTACGGGTCCCACACACACTGACTCTCACTGGGGTACGGGTCCCACAAAATCTGACTCTCACTGGGGTACAAATCCGACACACAATGACTCTCACTGGGGTACGGGTCCCACACACACTGACTCTCACTGGGGTACGGGTCCCACACACACTGACTCTCACTGGGGTACGGGTCCCACACACACTGACTCTCAATGGGGTACGGGTTCGTCATACACTGACTCTCACTTGGGTACGGGTTCCACACACACTGACTCCCACTGGGGTACGGGTCCCACACAATCTGACTCTCACTGGGGTATTGATCCCACATGCACTGACTCACTCTGGGCTACGGGTCCCACACACAGTGAATCTCACAGTGTTTCGAGTCGCACACACACTGGCTCTCACTGGGCTAGGTGTCCCACACACACTCACTCTCACTGGGGTATGGGTCCCCAAAACACTGACTCTCACTGGGGTACGGGTCCAACACACACTGACTCTCACTGGGGTACGGGTCCCACACACACTGACTCTCACTGTGGTACGGGTCCCACACAGACTGACTCTCACTGGGGTACGGGTCCCATACACACTGACTCTCACTGGGGTACGGGTCCTATACACACTGACTCTCACTGCGGTAAGGGTCCCAGACACACTGACTCTCACTGAGGTACGGGCCCCAGAAACACTGATTCTGACAGCGGTACGGGTGCCACACACACTGAATCTCACTGGGTTAAGGGTCCCAAACACACTTACTCTCACTGGGGTACGGGTCCCACACACTGACTCTCAATGAGGTACGGGACCCACACACACTGACTCAGACTGGGGTACGGGTCCCACACACACAGACTCTCACTGCGGTAAGGGTCCCCGACACACTGACTCTCACTGAAGTACGGGCCCCACAAACACTGTCTCTGACTGGGGTACGGGTGAAACACACACTGAATCTCACTGGGGTAAGGGTCCCAAACACACTTACTCTCACTGGGGTATGGGACTCACACACACTGACTCACACTGGGGTACGGGTCCCACACAAACTGACTATCACTGGGGTGCGGGTCCCTGACACACTGACTCTCACTGGGGTAACGGTCCCACACACACTGACTCTCACTGGGGTACGGGTCACACCCACACACTGACTCACACTGGGGTATGGTTTCCACACACATTGACTCTCACTGGGGTACGGGTCCCACAAAATCTGACTCTCACTGGGGTACAGATCCGACACACAATGACTCTGACTGGGGTACAGGTCCCACACACACTGACTCTCACTGGGGTACGGGTCCCCAAAACACTGACTCTCACTGGGGAACGGGTCCCACACACACTGACTCTCACTGGGGTACGGGTCCCACACACACTGACTCTCACTGGGATACGGGTCCCACACACACTGACTCTCACTGGGGTACGGGTCCCACACACACTGACTCTCACTGGGGTACGGGTCCCCAAAACACTGACTCGCACTGGGGTACGGGTGCCACACACACTGAATCTCACTGGGGTAAGGGTCCCAAACACATTTACTCTCACTGGGGTACGGGACTCTCACACACTGACTCACACTGGGGTACGGGTCCCACACACACTGACTCTCACTGGGGTACGGGTCCTGCACACACTGATTCTCACTGGGGTACGGGTCCCACACAGACACTGACTCTCACTGGGGTATGTGTCCCATACAAACTGACACTCACTGGGGTACAGGTCCGACACACACTGACTCTGACTGGGGTACGATGCATACACACTGACTCTCACTGGGGTACGGGTCCCACACACACTGACTCTCACTGGGGTACAGGTCCGACACACACTGACTCTCACTGGGGTACGATGCATACACACTGACTCTCACTGGGGTACGGGTCCCAAACACACTGACACTCACTGGGGTACGGGTCCCACACACACTGACTCTCACTGGGGTACGGGTCCCAAACACACTGACACTCACTGGGGTACGGGTCCCACACACACTGAATCTCACTGGGGTAAGGGTCCCAAACACACTTACTCTCACTGGGGTACGGGTCCCACACACACTGACTCACACTGGGGTACGGGTCCCACACACACTGACTCTCACTGGGGTACGGGTCCCACACACACTGACTCTCACTGGGGTATGGGTCCTGCACACACTGATTCTCACTGGGGTGCGGGTCGATCACACACACACTGACGCTCACTGGGGTAGGGGACCCACACACACTGACACTCACTGGGGTAGGGGACCCACACACACTGACTCTCACTGGGGTATGGGTACCACACACACTGACTCTAACTGGGGTACGGGTCCCACAAACACTGACTCACACTGGGGTACGTTCCCACACACATTAACTCTCACTGGGGTACGGGTCCCCAAAACACTGACTCGCACTGGGATACGGGACTCACACACACTGACTCTCACTGGGGTACGGGTCCCACACACACTGACTCACACTGGGTACGGGTCCCACACACACAAACTCTCACTGGGGTACGGGTCCCACACACAATGACTGACACTGGGGTACGGGTTCCACACACACAAACTCTCACTGGGGTACGGGTCCCACACACACTGAATCTCACTGGGATACGCGTCCCACACACACTGACTCTCACTGGGGTACGGGTCCCACACACACTGACTCTCACTGGGGTACGGGTCCCACACACACTGAATCTCACTGGGTTATGGGTCCCACACACACCGACTCTCAAAGGTGTACGGGTCCCAGACACAGTGACTCTCAATGGGGTACGGGTCTCACACACACTGACCCTCAATGGGGTACGGGTTCCTCACACACTGACATTCACTGGGGTACGGGTCCCACACACACTGACTCTCACTGGGGTACGGGTCTCACACACACTGACTCTCAATGGGGTACGGGTTCCACACACACTGACTCTCACTGGGGTACGGGTCCCTAACTTACTGACTCTCACTGGGGTACGGGTCCCGCACACACTGACTCTCACTGGGGTACGGGTCCCACACACACTGACTCTTACTGGGGTACGGGTCCCACACACACTGACTCTCACTGGGGTATGGGTCCTGCACACACTGACTCTCACTGGGGTACGGGTCACAGACACACTGACTCTCACTGGGGTACGGGTCCAACACACACTGACTCTCACTGGGGTACGGGACCCACACACACTGACATTCACTGGGGTACAGGTCCCACACACACTGACTCTCACTGAGGTACGGGACCCACACCCACTGAATCTCACTGGGGTACGGGTCCCGCAAACTCTGACTCTCACTTGGGTTTGAGTCCTGCACAAACTGACTCTCACTGGGGTACAGGTTCCCACACACACTCACTCTCACTGGGGTACGGGTCCCACACACACTGACTGTCACTGGAGTATGGGTTCCACACACACTGACTCTCTCTGGGGTACGGGTCCCACACACACTGACCCTCACTGGGGTACGGGTCACACACACACTGACTCACACTGGGGTACGGGTCACACCCACACTGGCTCTCACTGGGGTACGGGACACACACACACTGACTCTCAATGGGGTACTGTTCGCACACACAATGACTCTCACTGGGGTACGGGTCTCACACACATTGACTCTCAATGGGGTATGGGTTCCACAGATACTGACTCTCACTGGGGTACGGGTCCCACACACACTGACTCTCACTGGGGTACGGACCCACACTCACTGACTCTGACTTGGGTACGTGGTCCACTCACACTGACTCCCAAGGGGTACGGGTCCCACACCCACTGACACTCACTGGCGTAGGGTCCCACACAATCTGATCTCACTGGTGTTTTGATCCCACACGCACTGACTCTCACTGGGGTACGGGTCGCACACACATTGACTCTCACTTGGGTACGGGTCCCACACACACTGACACTCACTGGGGTACGGGTCCCACACACACTGACTCTCACTGGGGTACGGGACCCACACACACTGACTCTCACTGGGGTACAGGTCCCACACAAACTGACTCTCACTGGGGTACGGGTCCCACACACACTGACTCTCGCTGGGGTACTGGTCCCACACACACTGACTCTCACAGGGTTACGGGTCCCACAAACACTGACACTCACTGGGGTACAGGTGCCACACACACTGACTCTCACTGAGGTACGGGGCCACACACACTGACTCTCACTGGAGTACGGTTCCCACACACACTCTCACTGGGGTACGGGTCCCACACACACTGACTCTCACTGGGGTATGGGTCCTGCACACACTGACTCTCAGTGGGGTACGGGTCACAGACACATTGGCTCTCACTGGGGTACGAGTCCCACACACACTGACTCTCACTGGGGTACGGATCCAACACACACTGACTCTCACTGGGGTACGGGACCCACACACACTGACATTCACTGGGGTACAGGTCCCACACACACTGACTCTCACTGAGGTACGGGACCCACACCCACTGAATCTCACTGGGGTACGGGTCCCGCAAACGCTGACTCTCACTTGGGTTTGGGTCCTGCACAAACTGACTCTCACTGGGGTACAGGTTCCCACACACACTCACTCTCACTGGGGTACGGGTCCCACGCACAATGACTCTCACTGAGGTACGGGTTCCACACACACTGACTCTCAATGGGGTACGGGAGACACACACACTGACTCTCAATGGGGTACTGTTCCCACACACAATGACTCTTCTGGGGTACGGGTCTCACACACATTGACTCTCAAAGGTGTACGGGTTCCACAGATACTGACTCTCACTCAGGTACTTGTCCCACACACACTGACTCTCACTGGGGTACGGACCCACACACACTGACTCTCTCTTGGGTACGGGTTCCACTCACACTGACTCCCAAGGGGTACGGGTCCCACACCCACTGACACTCATTGGGGTAGGGTCCCACACACACTGACTCTCACTGGGGTATTGATCCCACACGCACTGACTCACTCTGGGGTACGGGTCCCACACACACTGACTCTCACTGGGGTACGGGTCGCACACACACTGACTCTCACTGGGGTACGGGTCTCACACACACTGACTCTCATTGGGGTACGTGTCCCACACACACTGACTCTCACTGGGGTATGGGTCCCACACACACTGACTCTCACTGGGGTACGGGTCGCACACACACTGACTCTCACTGGGGTACAGGTCCCACACACACTGACTCTCACTGGGGTACAGGTCCCACACACACTGACTCTCATTGGGGTACAGGTCTCACACACACTGACTCTCACTGGGGCAAGTGTCCCACAAACACTGACTCTCACTGGGTACGGGTCCCACACACACTGACTCTCACTTGGGTAAGTGTCCCACAAACACTGACTCTCACTGGGGTACGGGTCGCACACACACTGACTCTCACTGGGGTAAGTGTCCCACAAACACTGACTCTCACTGGGGTACGGGTCCCACACACACTGACCCTCACTGGGGTACGGGTCCACACACACACTGACTCTCACTGGGGTACGGGTCCCACACACACTGACTCTCACTGGGGTACGGGTCGCACACACACTGACTCTCACTGGGGTAAGTGTCCCACAAACACTGACTCTCACTGGGGTACTGGTCCCACACACACTGACTCTCACAGGGGTACGGGTCCCACAAACACTGACACTCACTGGGGTACAGGTGCCACACACACTGACTCTCACTGGGATACGTGTCCCACACACACTGACTCTCACTGGGGTACGGGTCCCTAACTTACTGACTCTCACTGGGGTACAGGTCCCACACACACTGACTCTCACTGGGGTACGGGTCCTGCACACACTGACTCTCACTGGGGTACGGGTCCCACACACACTGACTCTCACTGGGGTACGGGTCACAGACACACTGACTCTCACTGGGGTACGGGTCCCACACACACTGAC
The DNA here is from genome assembly GCA_026770705.1 of Isurus oxyrinchus. Taxonomy (NCBI): domain Eukaryota; kingdom Metazoa; phylum Chordata; class Chondrichthyes; order Lamniformes; family Lamnidae; genus Isurus; species Isurus oxyrinchus. The sequence continues at coordinate 34,945 of JANJGN010002362.1, forward strand.
TCTCACTGGGGTACGGGTCACAGACACACTGACTCTCACTGGGGTACGGGTCCAACACACACTGACTCTCACTGGGGTACGGGACCCACACACACTGACATTCACTGGGGTACAGGTCCCCCACACACTGACTCTCACTGAGGTACGGGACCCACACCCACTGAATCTCACTGGGGTACGGGTCCCGCAAACTCTGACTCTCACTTGGGTTTGAGTCCTGCACAAACTGACTCTCACTGGGGTACAGGTTCCCACACACACTCACTCTCACTGGGGTACGGGTCCCACACACACTGACTCTCACTGGAGTACGGGTTCCACACACACTGACTCTCTCTGGGGTACGGGTCCCACACACACTGACCCTCACTGGGGAACGGGTCACACACACACTGACTCACACTGGGGTACGGGTCCCACACACACTGACTCTCACTGGGGTACGGGTCACACCCACACTGGCTCTCACTGGGGTACGGGACACACACACACTGACTCTCAATGGGGTACTGTTCCCACACACAATGACTCTCACTGGGGTTCGGGTCTCACACACATTGACTCTCAATGGAGTATGGGTTCCACAGATACTGACTCTCACTGGGGTACGGGTCCCACACACACTGACTCTCACTGGGGTACGGACCCACACACACTGACTCTCACTGGAGTACGGGTTCCACACACACTGACTCTCTCTGGGGTACGGGTCCCACACACACTGACCCTCACTGGGGTACGGGTCACACACACACTGACCCTCACTGGGGTACGGGTCCCACACACACTGACTCTCACTGGGGTACGGGTCACACCCGCACTGGCTCTCACTGGGGTACGGGACACACACACACTGACTCTCAATGGGGTACTGTTCCCACACACAATGACTCTCACTGGGGTACGGGTCTCACACACATTGACTCTCAATGGAGTATGGGTTCCACAGATACTGACTCTCACTGGGGTACGGGTCCCACACACACTGACTCTCACAGGGGTACGGACCCACACTCACTGACTCTGACTTGGGTACGTGTTCCACTCACACTGACTCCCAAGGGGTACGGGTCCCACACCCACTGACACTCACTGGCGTAGGGTCCCACACAATCTGATCTCACTGGTGTTTTGATCCCACATGCACTGACTCTCACTGGGGTACGGGTCGCACACACACTGACTCTCACTTGGGTACGGGTCCCACACACACTGGCACTCACTGGGGTCCGGGTCCCACACACACTGACTCTCACTGGGGTACGGGACCCACACACACTGACTCTCACTGGGGTACGAGTCCCACACACACTAACTCTCACTGGGGTACGGGTCCCACACACACTGACTCTCGCTGGGGTACTGGTCCCACACACACTGACTCTCACAGGGTTACGGGTCCCACAAACACTGACACTCACTGGGGTACAGGTGCCACACACACTGACTCTCACTGAGGTACGGGACCCGCACACACTGACTCTCACTGGGGTACGGTTCCCACACACACTCTCACTGGGGTACGGGTCCCACACACACTGACTCTCACTGGGGTATGGGTCCTGCACACACTGACTCTCACTGGGGTACGGGTCACAGACACATTGGCTCTCACTGGGGTACGCGTCCCACACACACTGACTCTCACTGGGGTACGGATCCAACACACACTGACTCTCACTGGGGTACGGGACCCACACACACTGACATTCACTGGGGTACAGGTCCCACACACACTGACACTCACTGAGGTACGGGACCCACACCCACTGAATCTCACTGGGGTACGGGTCCCGCAAACGCTGACTCTCACTTGGGTTTGGGTCCTGCACAAACTGACTCTCACTGGGGTACAGGTTCCCACACACAATCACTCTCACTGGGGTACGGGTCCCACGCACAATGACTCTCACTGAGGTACGGGTTCCACACACACTGACTCTCAATGCGGTACGGGACACACACACACTGACTCTCAATGGGGTACTGTTCCCACACACAATGACTCTTCTGGGGTACGGGTCTCACACCCATTGACTCTCAATGGGGTACGGATTGCACAGATACTGACTCTCACTCAGGTACTGGTCCCACACACACTGACTCTCACTGGGGTACGGACCCACACACACTGACTCTCTCTTGGGTACGGGTTCCACTCTCACTGACGCCCAAGGGGTACGGGTCCCACACCCACTGACACTCATTGGGGTAGGGTCCCACACACACTGACTCTCACTGGGGTATTGATCCCACACGCACTGACTCACTCTGGGGTACGGGTCCCACACACACTGACTCTCACTGGGGTAAGTGTCCCACAAACACTGACTCTCACTGGGGTACGGGTCGCACACACACTGACTCTCACTGGGGTACGGGTCTCACACACACTGACTCTCATTGGGGTACGGGTCCCACACACACTGACTCTCACTGGGGTACGGGTCGCACACACACTGACTCTCACTGGGGTACAGGTCCCACACACACTGACTCTCATTGGGGTACAGGTCTCACACACACTGACTCTCACTGGGGTAAGTGTCCCACAAACACTGACTCGCACTGGGTACGGGTCCCACACACACTGACTCTCACTGGGGTAAGTGTCCCACAAACACTGACTCTCACTGGGGTACGGGTCGCACACACACTGACTCTCACTTGGGTAAGTGTCCCACAAACACTGACTCTCACTGGGGTACGGGTCCCACACACACTGACCCTCACTGGGGTACGGGTCCCACACACACTGACTCTCACTGTGGTACGGGTCGCACACACACTGACTCTCACTGGGGTAAGTGTCCCACAAACACTGACTCTCACTGGGGTACTGGTCCCACACACACTGACTCTCACAGGGGTACGGGTCCCAAACACGCTGTCTCTCACTGGGGTACGGGTCCCATACTCACTGACATTCACTGGGATACAGGTCCCATACACACTGAATCTCACTGGGGTATGGGTCCCACACACACTGACTCTAACTGGGGTACGGGTCCCATACACACTGACTCTCACTGGGGTACGGGTCCCACACATACTGACTCTCACTGGGGTACGGTACACACACACACTGACTCTCAATGGGGTACGGGTCCCACACACACTGACTCTCACTGGGGTACGGGTCACACACACACTGACTCTCACTGGGGTACGGGTCTCACACACACTGACTCTCACTGGGGTATGGGTCCCACACACTCTGACTCTCACTCAGGTACGGGTCCCACACACACTGACTCTCACTGGGGTACGGGTGCCACACACACTGAATCTCACTGGGGTACGGACCCACACACACTGACTCTGACTTGGCTACGTGTTCCACTCACACAGACTCCCACTGGGGTACGGGTCCCACACCCACTGACACTCACTGGCGTAGGGTCCCACACAATCTGACGCTCACTGGGGTATTGATCCCACACTCACTGAATCACTCTGGGCTACGGGTCCCACACACATTGAATCTCACAGGGGTACGGGTCTCACAAAATCTGACTCTCACTCGGGTACAGATCTGACACACACTGACTCACACTGGGTTACGGGTCCCACACACACTGACTCTCACTGGAATACGGGACCGACACACACTGACTATCACTGGGGTACGGGTCCCACACACACTGACTCTCACTGGGGTACGGGTCCACACACACTGACTCTCACTGGGGTACGGGTCCCACACACACTGACTCTCAATGGGGTACGGGTCCCACACACACTGACTCTCACTGGGGTACAGGTCCCACGCACACTGACTCTCACTGGGGTACGGGTCCCACACACACTGACTCTCACTGGGGTACGGGTCACACACACACTGACTCTCACTGGTGTCCGGGTCTCACACACACTGACTCTCACTGGGGTACGGGTCCCACACACACTGACTCTCACTGGGGTACGGGTCGCACACACACTGACTCTCACTGGGGTACAGGTCCCACACACACTGACTCTCATTGGGGTACAGGTCTCACACACACTGACTCTCACTGGGGTAAGTGTCCCACAAACACTGACTTGCACTGGGTACGGGTCCCACACACACTGACTCTCACTGGGGTAAGTGTCCCACAAACACTGACTCTCACTGGGGTACGGGTCGCACACACACTGACTCTCACTGGGGTAAGTGTCCCACAAACACTGACTCTCACTGGGGTACGGGTCCCACACACACTGACCCTCACTGGGGTACGGGTCCCACACAAACTGACTCTCACTGTGGTACGGGTCGCACACACACTGACTCTCACTGGGGTAAGTGTCCCACAAACACTGACTCTCACTGGGGTACTGGTCCCACACACACTGACTCTCACAGGGGTACGGGTCCCAAACACGCTGTCTCTCACTGGGGTACGGGTCTCATACTCACTGACATTCACTGGGATACAGGTCCCATACACACTGAATCTCACTGGGGTATGGGTCCCACACACACTGACTCTAACTGGGGTACGGGTCCCATACACACTGACTCTCACTGGGGTACGGGTCCCACACATACTGACTCTCACTGGGGTACGGTACACACACACACTGACTCTCAATGGGGTACGGGTCCCACACACACTGACTCTCACTGGGGTACGGGTCACACACACACTGACTCTCACTGGGGTACGGGTCTCACACACACTGACTCTCACTGGGGTATGGGTCCCACACACTCTGACTCTCACTCAGGTACGGGTCCCACACACACTGACTCTCACTGGGGTACGGGTGCCACACACACTGAATCTCACTGGGGTACGGACCCACACACACTGACTCTGACTTGGCTACGTGTTCCACTCACACAGACTCCCACTGGGGTACGGGTCCCACACCCACTGACACTCACTGGCGTAGGGTCCCACACAATCTGACGCTCACTGGGGTATTGATCCCACACTCACTGAATCACTCTGGGCTACGGGTCCCACACACATTGAATCTCACAGGGGTACGGGTCTCACAAAATCTGACTCTCACTCGGGTACAGATCTGACACACACTGACTCACACTGGGTTACGGGTCCCACACACACTGACTCTCACTGGAATACGGGACCGACACACACTGACTATCACTGGGGTACGGGTCCCACACACACTGACTCTCACTGGGGTACGGGTCCACACACACTGACTCTCACTGGGGTACGGGTCCCACACACACTGACTCTCAATGGGGTACGGGTCCCACACACACTGACTCTCACTGGGGTACGGGTCCCACACACACTGACTCTCAGCGGGGTACGGGTCCCAAACACAATGACTCTCACTGGGGTACGGGTCCCATACACACTGAAATTCACTGGGGTACAGGTCCCACACACGCTGACTCTCACTGAGGTACGGGACCCACACACACTGAGTCTCACTGGGGTATGGGTCCTGCACAAACTGACTCTCACTGGGGTACGGGTCTCACACAAACTGACTCTCACTAAGGTACAGGTTCCCACACACACTGACTCTCACTGGGGTACGGGTCCCACAGACACTGACTCTCACATGGGTACGGGTTCCACACACACTGACTCCCGCTGGGGTACGGGTCCCACACCCACAGACACTTACTGGGGTCGGGTCCCACACAATCTGACTCTCAGTCTGGCATTGATCCCACACGCACTGACTCATTCTGGGGTACTGGTCCCACACACAGAGACTCTCACAGGGTTAGGGGTCCCACACACACTGACTCTCACTGGGGTACGGGTCCCACACACACTGACTCTCACTGGGGTACGGGTCCCACACACACTGACTCTCACTGGGGTACACGTCCCACACACACTGACTCTCACTGGGGTATGGGTCCCACACACACTGACTCTAACTGGGGTACGGGTCCCATACACACTGACTCTCACTGGGGTACGGGTCCCACACATACTGACTCTCACTGGGGTACGGGACACACACACACTGACTCTCAATGGGGTACGGGTCCCACACACACTGACTCTCACTGGGGTACGGGTCTCACACACACTGACTCTCAATGGGGTACGGGTCCCACACACACTGACTCTCACTGGGGTACGGGTCCCACACACACTGACTCTCACTGGGGTACGGGTCCCACACACACTGACTCTCAATGGGGTACGGGTCCCACACACACTGACTCTCACTGGGGTGCGGGTCCCACACACACTGACTCTCACCGGGGTACGGGTCCCAAACACAATGACTCTCACTGGGGTACGGGTCCCATACACACTGAAATTCACTGGGGTACTGGTCCCACACACACTGACTCTCACTCAGGTACGGGTCCCACACACACTGACTCTCACTGGGGTACGGGTGCCACACACACTGAATCTCACTGGGGTACGGACCCACACACACTGACTCTGACTTGGCTACGTGTTCCACTCACACAGACTCCCACTGGGGTACGGGCCCCACACCCACTGACACTCACTGGCGTAGGGTCCCACACAATCTGACTCTCACTGGGGTATTGATCCCACACTCACTGAATCACTCTGGGCTACGGGTCCCACACACATTGAATCTCACAGGGGTACGGGTCTCACAAAATCTGACTCTCACTCGGGTACAGATCTGACACACACTGACTCTCACTGGGTTACGGGTCCCACACGCACTGACTCTCACTGGAATACGGGACCGACACACACTGACTATCACTGGGGTACGGGTCCCACAAACACTGACTCTCACTGGGGTACGGGTCCCACACACACTGACTCTCACTGGGGTACGGGTCCCACACACACTGACTCTCACTGGGGTACGGGTCCCACACACACTGACTCTCAATGGGGTACGGGTCCCACACACACTGACTCTCACTGGGGTGCGGGTCCCACACACACTGACTCTCACCGGGGTACGGGTCCCAAACACAATGACTCTCACTGGGGTACGGGTCCCATACACACTGAAATTCACTGGGGTACAGGTCCCACACACGCTGACTCTCACTGAGGTCCGGGACCCACACACACTGAGTCTCACTGGGGTATGGGTCCTGCACAAACTGACTCTCACTTGGGTACGGGTCTCACACAAACCGACTCACACTAAGGTACAGGTTCCCACACCCACAGACACTTACTGGGGTCGGGTCCCACACAATCTGACTCTCAGTTTGGCATTGATCCCACACGCACTGACTCACTCTGGGGTACTGGTCCCACACACAGAGACTCTCACAGGGTTAGGGGTCCCACACACACTGACTCTCACTGGGGTACGGGTCCCACACACACTGACTCTCACTGGGGTACGGGTCCCACACACACTGACTCTCACTGGGGTACACGTCCCACACACGCTGACTCTCACTGGGGTACAGGTCCCACACCCACTGACACTCACTGGCGTAGGGTCCCACACAATCTGACTCTCACTGGGGTATTGATCCCACACTCACTGAATCACTCTGGGCTACGGGTCCGACACACATTGAATCTCACAGGGGTACGGGTCTCACAAAATCTGACTCTCACTCGGGTATAGATCTGACACACACTGACTCACACTGGGTTACGGGTCCCACACACACTGACTCTCACTGGAATACGGGACCGACACACACTGACTATCACTGGGGTACGGGTCCCACACACACTGACTCTCACTGGGGTACGGGTCCACACACACTGACTCTCACTGGGGTACGGGTCCCACACACACTGACTCTCACTGGGGTACGGGTCCCACACACACTGACTCTCACTGGGGTACGGGTCCCACACACACTGACTCTCAATGGGGTACGGGTCCCACACACACTGACTCTCACTGGGGTACGGGTCCCACACACACTGACTCTCACCGGGGTACGGGTCCCAAACACAATGACTCTCACTGGGGTACGGGTCCCATACACACTGAAGTTCACTGGGGTACAGGTCCCACACACGCTGACTCTCACTGAGGTACGGGACCCACACACACTGAGTCTCACTGAGGTATGGGTCCTGCACAAACTGACTCTCACTGGGGTACGGGTCTCACACAAACTGACTCTCACTAAGGTACAGGTTCCCACACACACTGACTCTCACTGGGGTACGGGTCCCACAGACACTGACTCTCACATGGGTACGGGTTCCACACACACTGACTCCCGCTGGGGTACGGGTCCCACACCCAGAGACACTTACTGGGGTCGGGTCCCACACAATCTGACTCTCAGTTTGGCATTGATCCCACACGCACTGACTCACTCTGGGGTACTGGTCCCACACACAGAGACTCTCACAGGGTTAGGGGTCCCACACACACTGACTCTCACTGGGGTACGGGTCCCACACACACTGACTCTCACTGGGGTACGGGTCCCACACACACTGACTCTCACTGGGGTACACGTCCCACACACACTGACTCTCACTGGGGTACGGGACCCAAACACGCTGTCTCTCACTGGGGTACGGGTCCCATACTCACTGACATTCACTGGGATACAGGACCCATACACACTGAATCTCACTGGGGTATGGGTCCCACACACACTGACTCTAACTGGGGTACGGATCCCATACACACTGACTCTCACTGGGGTACGGATCCCACACATACTGACTCTCACTGGGGTACGGGACACACACACACTGACTCTCAATGGGGTACGGGTCCCACACACACTGACTCTCACTGGGGTACGGGTCTCACACACACTGACTCTCAATGGGGTACGGGTCACACACACACTGACTCTCAATGGGGTACGGGTCACACACACACTGACTCTCACTGGGGTACGGGTCTCACACACACTGACTCTCACTGGGGTATGGGTCCCACACACACTGACTCTCACTCAGGTACGGGTCCCACACACACTGACTCTCACTGGGGTACGGGTGCCACACACACTGAATCTCACTGGGGTACGGACCCACACACACTGACTCTGACTTGGCTACGTGTTCCACTCACACAGACTCCCACTGGGGTACGGGCCCCACACCCACTGACACTCACTGGCGTAGGGTCCCACACAATCTAACTCTCACTGGGGTATTGATCCCACACTCACTGAATCACTCTGGGCTACGGGTCCCACACACATTGAATCTCACAGGGGTACGGGTCTCACAAAATCTGACTCTCACTCGGGTACAGATCTGACACACACTGACTCTCACTGGGTTACGGGTCCCACACGCACTGACTCTCACTGGAATACGGGACCGACACACACTGACTATCACTGGGGTACGGGTCCCACACACACTGACTCTCACTGGGGTACGGGTCCACACACACTGACTCTCACTGGGGTACGGGTCCCACACACACTGACTCTCACTGGGGTACGGGTCCCACACACACTGACTCTCACTGGGGTACGGGTCCCACACACACTGACTCTCAATGGGGTACGGGTCCCACACACACTGACCCTCACTGGGGTACAGGTCCCAAAGACACTGACTCTCACTGGGGTATGTTTCCCACACACACTGACTCTCACTGGGGTAGGGGACACACACACTCTGACGCTCACTGGGGTATGGTTCCCACACACACTGATTCTCACTGGGGTACGGGTCCCATACACACTGAAATTCACTGGGGTACAGGTCCCACACACGCGGACTCTCACTGAGGTACGGGACCCACACACACTGAGTCTCACTGGGGTATGGGTCCTGCACAAACTGACTCTCACTTGGGTACGGGTCTCACACAAACTGACTCTCACTAAGGTACAGGTTCCCACACACACTGACTCTCACTGGGGTACGGGTCCCACAGACACTGACTCTCACATGGGTACGGGTTCCACACACACTGAGTCTCACTGGGGTATGGGTCCTGCACAAACTGACTCTCACTTGGGTACGGGTCTCACACAAACTGACTCTCACTAACGTACAGGTTCCCACACCCACAGACACTTACTGGGGTCGGGTCCCACACAATCTGACTCTCAGTTTGGCATTGATCCCACACGCACTGACTCACTCTGGGGTACTGGTCCCACACACAGAGACTCTCACAGGGTTAGGGGTCCCACACACACTGACTCTCACTGGGGTACGGGTCCCACACACACTGACTCTCACTGGGGTACGGGTCCCACACACACTGACTCTCACTGGGGTACACGTCCCACACACACTGACTCTCACTGGGGTACGGGACCCACACACACTGAGTCTCACTGGGGTACGGGTCCCACACACACTGAATCTCACTGGGGTAAGGGTCCCACACACACTTACACTCACTGGGGTACGGGTCTCAAACACAATGACACTCACTGGGGTACGCGTCCCAAACACATTGACTCTCACTCGGGTACGGGTCCCACACACACTGACTCTCACTGGGATATAGTTTCCACACACACTGACTCTCACTGGGGTAGGGGACACACACAAACTGACTCTCACTGGGGTACGGTTCCCACACGCACTGACTCTCACTGGGGTCGGGAACTCACACATGCTGACTCTCACTGGGGTATGGTTCCCACACACACTGACTCTCACTGGGGTACGGTTCCCACACACACTGACTCTCACTGGGGTACGGGTCCCACAAACACTGACTCTCACTCGTGTATGGTTCCCTCACACATTGACTCTCACTGGGGTACGGGTCCCACACACACTGACTCTCACTGGGGTAAGGGTCCCACACACACTGACTCTCACTGGGGTACGGGTTCCACACGCACTGACTCTCACTGGGGTACGGGACCCACACACACTGACTCTCACTGGGATACGTGTCCCACACACACTGACTCTCAATGGGGTACGGGTCCCCAACTTACTGACTCTGACTGGGGTAATGGTCCCACACACACTGACTCTCACTGGGGTACGGGTCCCACACACACTGACTCTCACTGGGGTACGGGTCCCACACACACTGACTCTCACTGGGATACGCGTCCCTCACACACTGACTCTCACTGGGGTACGGGTCCCACACACACTGACTCTCACTGGGGTACGGGTCCCACACACACTGACTCTCACTGGGGTACGGGTCACACACACACTGATTTCACTGGGGTACGGGTCTCACACACACTGACTCTCACTGGGGTACGGGTCCCACAGACACTGACTCTCACATGGGTACAGGTTCCACACACACTGACTCCCGCTGGGGTACGGGTCCCACACCCAGAGACACTTACTGGGGTCGGGTCCCACACAATCTGACTCTCAGTTTGGCATTGATCCCACACGCACTGACTCACTCTGGGGTACTGGTCCCACACACAGAGACTCTCACAGGGTTAGGGGTCCCACACACACTGACTCTCACTGGGGTACGGGTCCCACACACACTGACTCTCACTGGGGTACGGGTCCCACACACACTGACTCTCACTGGGGTACACGTCCCACACACACTGACTCTCACTGGGGTACGGGACCCAAACACGCTGTCTCTCACTGGGGTACGGGTCCCATACTCACTGACATTCACTGGGATACAGGTCCCATACACACTGAATCTCACTGGGGTATGGGTCCCACACACACTGACTCTAACTGGGGTACGGATCCCATACACACTGACTCTCACTGGGGTACGGATCCCACACATACTGACTCTCACTGGGGTACGGGACACACACACACTGACTCTCACTGGGGTACGGGTCCCACACACACTGACTCTCACTGGGGTACGGGTCTCACACACACTGACTCTCAATGGGGTATGGGTCACACACACACTGACTCTCAATGGGGTACGGGTCACACACACACTGACTCTCACTGGGGTACGGGTCTCACACACACTGACTCTCACTGGGGTATGGGTCCCACACACACTGACTCTCACTCAGGTACGGGTCCCACACACACTGACTCTCACTGGGGTACGGGTGCCACACACACTGAATCTCACTGGGGTACGGACCCACACACACTGACTCTGACTTGGCTACGTGTTCCACTCACACAGACTCCCACTGGGGTACGGGCCCCACACCCACTGACACTCACTGGCGTAGGGTCCCACACAATCTAACTCTCACTGGGGTATTGATCCCACACTCACTGAATCACTCTGGGCTACGGGTCCCACACACATTGAATCTCACAGGGGTACGGGTCTCACAAAATCTGACTCTCACTCGGGTACAGATCTGACACACACTGACTCTCACTGGGTTACGGGTCCCACACGCACTGACTCTCACTGGAATACGGGACCGACACACACTGACTATCACTGGGGTACGGGTCCCACACACACTGACTCTCACTGGGGTACGGGTCCACACACACTGACTCTCACTGGGGTACGGGTCCCACACACACTGACTCTCACTGGGGTACGGGTCCCACACACACTGACTCTCACTGGGGTACGGGTCCCACACACACTGACTCTCAATGGGGTACGGGTCCCACACACAATGACTCTCACTGGGGTACGTGTCCCACACACACTGACCCTCACTGGGGTACAGGTCCCAAAGACACTGACTCTCACTGGGGTATGTTTCCCACACACACTGACTCTCACTGGGGTAGGGGACACACACACTCTGACGCTCACTGGGGTATGGTTCCCACACACACTGATTCTCACTGGGGTACGGGTCCCATACACACTGAAATTCACTGGGGTACGAGTACCCCACACACACTGACTCTCACTGGGGTACGAGTACCCCACACACACTGACTCTCACTGGGGTACGGGTCCCACACACACTGACTCTCACTGGGGTACGGGACCCACACACACTGACTCTCACTGGGGTACGAGTACCCCACACACACTGACTCTCACTGGGGTACGGGTCCCACACACACTGACTCTCACTGGGGTAAGGGTCCCACACACGCGGACTCTCACTGAGGTACGGGACCCACACACACTGAGTCTCACTGGGGTATGGGTCCCACACAAACTGACTCTCACTAAGGTACAGGTTCGCACACACACTGACTCTCACTGGGGTACGGGTCCCACAGACACTGACTCTCACATGGGTACGGGTTCCACACACACTGAGTCTCACTGGGGTATGGGTCCTGCACAAACTGACTCTCACTTGGGTACGGGTCTCAGACAAACTGACTCTCACTAACGTACAGGTTCCCACACCCACAGACACTTACTGGGGTCGGGTCCCACACAATCTGACTCTCAGTTTGGCATTGATCCCACACGCACTGACTCACTCTGGGGTACTGGTCCCACACACAGAGACTCTCACAGGGTTAGGGGTCCCACACACACTGACTCTCACTGGGGTACGGGTCCCACACACACTGACTCTCACTGGGGTACGGGTCCCACACACACTGACTCTCACTGGGGTACACGTCCCACACACACTGACTCTCACTGGGGTACGGGACCCACACACACTGAGTCTCACTGGGGTATGGGTCCTGCACAAACTGACTCTCACTGGGGTACGGGTCTCACACAAATTGACTCTCACTAAGGTACAGGTTCCCACACACACTGACTCTCACTGGGGTACGGGTCCCACACACACTGACTCTCACTTGGGTACGGGTTCCACACACACTGACTCCCACTGGGGTATGGGTCCCACACAATCTGACTCTCACTGGGGTATTGATCCCACACTCACTGAATCACTCTGGGGTACGGATCTCACACACACTGACTCTCACTGGGGTACGGGTCCAACACACACTGACTCTCACTGGTGTACGGGTCCCACACACACTGACTCTCACTGGGCTTCGGGTCCCACACACACTGACTCTCACTGGGGTATGGGTCCCACACACACTGACTCTCACTGGGGTACGGGACCCACACACACTGACTGTCACTGGGGTACGAGTCACAGACACACAATGACACTCACTGGGGTACAGGACCCACACATACTGACTCACTGGGGGACGTGTCCCACACACACTGAATCTCACTGGTGTAAGGGTCCCACACACACTGAATCTCACTGGGGTAAGGGTCCCACACACACTGACTCTCACTGGGGTACGGGTCCCACACACACTGAATCTCACTGGGGTAAGGGTCCCACACACACTTACACTCACTGGGGTACGGGTCTCAAACACAATGACACTCACTGGGGTACGCGTCCCAAACACATTGACTCTCACTCGGGTACGGGTCCCACACACACTGACTCTCACTGGGATATAGTTTCCACACACACTGACTCTCACTGGGGTAGGGGACACACACAAACTGACTCTCACTGGGGTACGGTTCCCACACGCACTGACTCTCACTGGGGTAGGGAACTCACACATGCTGACTCTCACTGGGGTATGGTTCCCACACACACTGACTCTCACTGGGGTACGGTTCCCACACACACTGACTCTCACTGGGGTACGGGTCCCACAAACACTGACTCTCACTCGTGTATGGTTCCCTCACACATTGACTCTCACTGGGGTACGGGTCCCACACACACTGACTCTCACTGGGGTACGGGTCCCACACACACTGACTCTCACTGGGGTACGGGTTCCACACGCACTGACTCTCACTGGGGTACGGGACCCACACACACTGACTCTCACTGGGATACGTGTCCCACACACACTGACTCTCAATGGGGTACGGGTCCCCAACTTACTGACTCTGACTGGGGTAATGGTCCCACACACACTGACTCTCACTGGGGTATGGGTCCCACACACACTGACTCTCACTGGGGTACGGGTCCCACACACACTGACTCTCACTGGGATACGCGTCCCTCACACACTGACTCTCACTGGGGTACGGGTCCCACACACACTGACTCTCACTGGGGTACGGGTCCCACACACACTGACTCTCACTGGGGTACGGGTCACACACACACTGATTTCACTGGGGTACGGGTCTCACACACACTGACTCTCACTGGGGTACAGGTCCCACACACACTGACCCTCACTGGGGTGCGGGTCGATCACACACTGACTCACACTGGGGTAATGGTCCCAATCACACTGAATCTCACTGGGGTTCGGGTCCCATACAAACTGACACTCACTGGGGTACAGGTCCGACACACACTGACTCTGACTGGGGTACGGGTGCCATACACACGGACATTCACTGGGGTACGGGTCCCACACACATTGACTCTCACAGGGGTACGGGTCCCACAAAATCTGACTCTCACTGGGGTACAGATCCAACACACAATGACTCTGCCTGGGGTAGGATGCAAACACACTGACTCTCACTGGGGTACGGGTTCCCAAAACACTGACTCTCACTGGGGTAAGGGTCCAACACGATCTTACCCTCACTGGGGTACGGGCCCCAGACACACTGACTCTCACCGGGGTACGGGTCCCATACACACTGACATTCACTGGGGTACAGGTCCCACACACGCAGTTTCTCACTGAGGTACGGGACCCACACACACTGAATCTCACTGTCGTATGGGTCCTGCACAAACTGACTCTCACTGGTGTCCGGGTCTCACACACACTGACTCTCACTGGGGTACGGGTCCCACACACACTGACTCTCACTGGGGTACGGGTCCCATACACACTGACTCTCACTGGGGTGCGGGTCTCACACACACTGACTCTCACTGGGGTACGGGTCTCACACACACAATGACTCTCACTGGGGTACGGGTCTCACACACACTGACTCTCACTGGGGTACGGGTCCCACACACACTGACTGTTACTGGGGTACAGGTCCCACACACACTGACTCTCACTGGGGTACGGGTCCTGCACAAACTGACTCTCACTGGTGTCCGGGTCTCACACACACTGACTCTCACTGGAGTACGGGTCTCACACACACTGACTCTCACTGGGGTACGGGTCCCACACACACTGACTCTCACTGGGGTACAGGTCCCACGCACACTGACTCTCACTGGGGTACGGGTCCCACACACACTGACTCTCACTGGGGTACGGGTCACACACACACTGACTCTCACTGGTGTCCGGGTCTCACACACACTGACTCTCACTGGGGTACGGGTCTCACACACACTGACTCTCACTGGGGTACGGGTCCCACACACACTGACTCTCACTGGGGTACGGGTCCCACACACACTGACTCTCACTGGGTTACTGGTCCCACACACACTGACTCTCACTGGGGTACGGGTCCCACACACACTGACTCTCACTGGGATACGGGTCCCGCACACACTGACTCTCACTGGGGTACGGGTCCCGCACACACTGACTCTCACTGGGGTACGGGTCCCACACATACTGACTCTCACTGGGGTACGGGTCCCGCGCACACTGACTCTCACTGGGGTACGGGTCCCACACACACTGACTCTCACTGGGGTACTGTTCCCACACAAACTGACTCTCACTGGGGTACGGGTCCCACACACACTGACTCTCACTGGGGTACGGGTCCCACACACACACTCACTCTCACTGGGGTAACGGTCCCACACACACTGACTCTCACTGGGGTACGGGTCCCATACAAACTGACACTCACTAGGGTACAGGTCCGACACACACTGACTCTCACTGGGGTACGGGTCCCACACACACTGACTCTCACTGGGGTATGTTTCCCACACACACTGACTCTCACTGGGGTAGGGGACACACACACTCTGACGCTCACTGGGGTACGGGTCCCACACACACTGACTCTCACTGGGGTACGGGTCCCACACACACTGATTCTCACTGGTGTACGGGTCCCACACACACACACTCACTCTCACTGGGGTAACGGTCCCTAACACACTGACTCTCACTGGGGTTCGGGTCCCATACAAACTGACACTCACTGGGGTACAGGTCCGACACACACTGACTCTGACTGGGGTACGGGTCTCACACAAACTGACTCTCACTAAGGTACAGGTTCCCACACACACTCACTCTCACTGGGGTACGGGTCCCACGCACAATGACTCTCACTCGGGTGCAGATCCGACACACACTGACTCTCACTGGGTTACGGGTGCAACACACACTGACTGTCACTGGGGTACGGGTCCCACACACACTGACTCTCACCGGGGTACGGGTCCCAAACACAATGACTCTCACTGGGGTACGGGTCCCATACACACTGAAATTCACTTGGGTACAGGTCCCACACACGCTGACTCTCACTGAGGTACGGGACCCACACACACTGAGTCTCAGTGGGGTATGGGTCTTGCGCAAACGGACTCTCAATGAGGTACGGCACCCACACACACTGAGTCTCACTGGGGTACGGGTCCCACGCACACTGACTCTCACTGGGGTACGGGTTCCACACACACTGACTCCCACTGGGGTACGGGTCGCACACAATCTGACTCTCACTGGGGTATGGGTCCCACACACACTGACTCTCACTGGGGTAGGGTCCCACACAATCTGACTCTCACTGGGGTACGGGACCCACACACACTGACTGTCATTGGGGTACGAGTCCCACACACACTGACTCTCACTGGGGTACGGGACCCACACACACTGACTCTCACTGGGGTACGGGACCCACACACACTGACTGTCACTGGGGTACGAGTCCCAGACACACAATGACACTCACTGGGGTACAGGACCCACACATACTGACTCTCACTGGGGGACGCGTCCCACACACACTGAATCTCACTGGGGTAAGGGTCCCACACACACTGAATCTCACTGGGGTAAGGGTCCCACACACACTGACTCTCACTGGGGTACGGGTCCCACACACACTGAATCTCACTGGGGTACGGGTCCCACACGCACTGACTCTCACTGGGGTACGGGTCCCACACACACTGACTCTCACTTGGGTACGGGTCCCACACTCACTGACTCTCACTGAGGTACGGGACCCACACACACTGACTCTCACTGGGGTGCGGCTCCCACACACACTGACTCTCTCTTGGGTACGGGTCCCACACACACTGACTCTCACTGGGGTACGGGTCCCACACACACTGACTCTCACTGGGGTACGGGTCCCACACACACTGACTCTAACTGGGGTTCGGGTCCCATACAAACTGACACTCACTGGGGTACAGGTCCGACACACACTGACTCTGACTGGGGTACGGGTCTCACACACACTGACTCTCACTGGGGTACGGGTCCCAAACACACTGACTCTCACTGGGGTATGGTTCCCACATACACTGACTCTCACTCAGGTACGGGTCCCACACTCACAGACTCTCACTGGGTACGGGGCCTACACACAGTGACTCTCACTGGGGTACGGACCCACACACACTGACTCTGACTTGGGTACGTGTTCCACTCACACTGAGGGGTACGGGTCCCATACCCACTGACACTCACTGGCGTAGGGTCCCACACAATCTGACTCTAACTGGGGGTATTGAATCCCACACTCACTGAATCACTCTGGGCTACGGATCTCACACACACTGACTCTCACTGGGGTACGGGTCCCACTCACACTGACTTTCACTGGGTACGGGTCCCACACACACTGGACTCTCACTCAGGTACGGGTCCCACACACACTGACACTCACTGGGGTATGGGTCCCACACACACTGACTGACACTGGGGTACGGGTCCCACACACACTGACTCCCACTGGGGTACGGGTCCCACACACACTGACTCTCACTGAGGTACGGGTCCCACACACACTGACTCTCACTGGGGTACGGGTCCCACACACACTGAATGACACTGGGGTACGGGTCCCACACACACTGACTCCCACAGGGGGTACCGGTCCCACACACACTGACTCTCACTGGGTATAGGTCCCACACACGCTGACTCTCACTGGGGTACGGGTCCCACACACACTGACTCTCACTGGGGTACGGGTCCCACACACACTCACTCTCACAGGGGTATGGGTCCCACACACAATGACTCTCACTGGGGTACGTGTCCCACACACACTGACCCTCACTGGGGTACGGGTCCCACACACACTGACTCTCACTGGGGTACGGGTCCCACACACATTGAATCTCACAGGGGTACGGGGTCCCACAAAATCTGACTCTCACTCGGGTACAGATCCGACACACACTGACTCTCACTGGGGTACGGGGTCCCACACACACTGATTCTCACTGGGGTACGGGTCCCACACACACACTCACTCTCACTGGGGTAACGGTCCCTAACACACTGACTCTCACTGGGGTTCGGGTCCCATACAAACTGACACTCACTGGGGTACAGGTCCGACACACACTGACTCTGACTGGGGTACGGGTCCCACACACACACTGACTCTCCACTGGGGTGCGGGTCCCACACACACTGACTCTCACTGAGGTACGGGTCCCACACACACTGACTCTCACTGGGGTATGGGTCCCACACACACTGACTGACACTGGGGGTAAGGGTCCCACACACATTGACCTCCCACTGGGGTACGGGTCCCACACACACTGACTCTCACTGAGGTACGGGTCCCACACACACTGACTCTAACTGGGGTACGGGTCCCACACACACTGAATGACACTGGGGTACGGGTCCCACACACACTGACTCTCACAGGGGTACCGGTCCCACACACACTGACTCTCACAGGGGTACAGGTCCCACACACGCTGACTCTCACTGGGGTACGGGTCCCACACACACTGACTCTCACTGGGGTACGGGTCCCACACACACTGACTCTCACTGGGGTACGGTTCCCACACACACTGACTCTCACTGGGGTACGGGTCCCACACACACTGACCCTCACAGGGGTACGGGTCCCACACACACTGACTCTCACTGGGTTACGGGTCCCAAACATAATGACTCTCACTGGGGTACGGGTGCCATACACACTGACTCTCACTGGGGTATGGGTCCTGCACAAACTGACTCTCACTGGGGTACGGGTCTCACACAAACTGACTCTCACTAAGGTACAGGTTCCCACACACACTCACTCTCACTGGGGTACGGGTCCCACGCACAATGACTCTCACTCGGGTGCAGATCCGACACACACTGACTCTCACTGGGTTACGGGTGCAACACACACTGACTGTCACTGGGGTACGGGTCCCACACACACTGACTCTCACCGGGGTACGGGTCCCAAACACAATGACTCTCACTGGGGTACAGGTCCCATACACACTGAAATTCACTTGGGTACAGGTCCCACACACGCTGACTCTCACTGAGGTACGGGACCCACACACACTGAGTCTCAGTGGGGTATGGGTCTTGCGCAAACGGACTCTCAATGAGGTACGGCACCCACACACACTGAGTCTCACTGGGGTACGGGTCCCACGCACACTGACTCTCACTGGGGTACGGGTTCCACACACACTGACTCCCACTGGGGTACGGGTCGCACACAATCTGACTCTCACTGGGGTATGGGTCCCACACACACTGACTCTCACTGGGGTAGGGTCCCACACAATCTGACTCTCACTGGGGTACGGGACCCACACACACTGACTGTCATTGGTGTACGAGTCCCACACACACTGACTCTCACTGGGGTACGGGACCCACACACACTGACTCTCACTGGGGTACGGGACCCACACACACTGACTGTCACTGGGGTACGAGTCCCAGACACACAATGACACTCACTGGGGTACAGGACCCACACATACTGACTCTCACTGGGGGACGCGTCCCACACACACTGAATCTCACTGGGGTAAGGGTCCCACACACACTGAATCTCACTGGGGTAAGGGTCCCACACACACTGACTCTCACTGGGGTACGGGTCCCACACACACTGAATCTCACTGGGGTACGGGTCCCACACACACTGACTCTCACTGGGGTACGGGTTCCACACGCACTGACTCTCACTGGGGTACGGGTCCCACACACACTGACTCTCACTTGGGTACGGGTCCCACACTCACTGACTCTCACTGAGGTACGGGACCCACACACACTGACTCTCACTGGGGTGCGGCTCCCACACACACTGACTCTCTCTTGGGTACGGGTCCCACACACACTGACTCTCACTGGGGTACGGGTCCCACACACACTGACTCTCACTGGGGTACGGGTCCCACACACACTGACTCTAACTGGGGTTCGGGTCCCATACAAACTGACACTCACTGGGGTACAGGTCCGACACACACTGACTCTGACTGGGGTACGGGTCTCACACACACTGACTCTCACTGGGGTACGGGTCCCAAACACACTGACTCTCACTGGGGTATGGTTCCCACATACACTGACTCTCACTCAGGTACGGGTCCCACACTCACAGACTCTCACTGGGTACGGGGCCTACACACAGTGACTCTCACTGGGGTACGGACCCACACACACTGACTCTGACTTGGGTACGTGTTCCACTCACACTGACTCCCACTGGGGTACGGGTCCCATACCCACTGACACTCACTGGCGTAGGGTCCCACACAATCTGACTCTAACTGGGGTATTGATCCCACACTCACTGAATCACTCTGGGCTACGGATCTCACACACACTGACTCTCACTGGGGTACGGGTCCCACTCACACTGACTTTCACTGGGTACGGGTCCCACACACACTGACTCTCACTCAGGTACGGGTCCCACACACACTGACACTCACTGGGGTATGGGTCCCACACACACTGACTGACACTGGGGTACGGGTCCCACACACACTGACTCCCACTGGGGTACGGGTCCCACACACACTGACTCTCACTGAGGTACGGGTCCCACACACACTGACTCTCACTGGGGTACGGGTCCCACACACACTGAATGACACTGGGGTACGGGTCCCACACACACTGACTCCCACAGGGGTACCGGTCCCACACACACTGACTCTCACTGGGGTATAGGTCCCACACACGCTGACTCTCACTGGGGTACGGGTCCCACACACACTGACTCTCACTGGGGTACGGGTCCCACACACACTCACTCTCACAGGGGTATGGGTCCCACACACAATGACTCTCACTGGGGTACGTGTCCCACACACACTGACCCTCACTGGGGTACGGGTCCCACACACACTGACTCTCACTGGGGTACGGGTCCCACACACATTGAATCTCACAGGGGTACGGGTCCCACAAAATCTGACTCTCACTCGGGTACAGATCCGACACACACTGACTCTCACTGGGGTACGGGTCCCACACACACTGATTCTCACTGGGGTACGGGTCCCACACACACACTCACTCTCACTGGGGTAACGGTCCCTAACACACTGACTCTCACTGGGGTTCGGGTCCCATACAAACTGACACTCACTGGGGTACAGGTCCGACACACACTGACTCTGACTGGGGTACGGGTCCCACACACACACTGACTCTCACTGGGGTGCGGGTCCCACACACACTGACTCTCACTGAGGTACGGGTCCCACACACACTGACTCTCACTGGGGTATGGGTCCCACACACACTGACTGACACTGGGGTAAGGGTCCCACACACATTGACTCCCACTGGGGTACGGGTCCCACACACACTGACTCTCACTGAGGTACGGGTCCCACACACACTGACTCTAACTGGGGTACGGGTCCCACACACACTGAATGACACTGGGGTACGGGTCCCACACACACTGACTCTCACAGGGGTACCGGTCCCACACACACTGACTCTCACAGGGGTACAGGTCCCACACACGCTGACTCTCACTGGGGTACGGGTCCCACACACACTGACTCTCACTGGGGTATGGGTCCCACACACACTGACTCTCACTGGGGTACGGGTCCCACACACACACTGACTCTCACTGGGGTACGGTTCCCACACACACTGACTCTCACTGGGGTACGGGTCCCACACACACTGACCCTCACAGGGGTACGGGTCCCACACACACTGACTCTCACTGGGTTACGGGTCCCAAACATAATGACTCTCACTGGGGTACGGGTCCCACACACACTGACTCTCACTGGGGTACGGGTGCCATACACACTGACTCTCACTGGGGTATGGGTCCTGCACAAACTGACTCTCACTGGGGTACGGGTCTCACACAAACTGACTCTCACTAAGGTACAGGTTCCCACACACACTCACTCTCACTGGGGTACGGGTCCCACGCACAATGACTCTCACTCGGGTGCAGATCCGACACACACTGACTCTCACTGGGTTACGGGTGCAACACACACTGACTGTCACTGGGGTACGGGTCCCACACACACTGACTCTCACCGGGGTACGGGTCCCAAACACAATGACTCTCACTGGGGTACGGGTCCCATACACACTGAAATTCACTTGGGTACAGGTCCCACACACGCTGACTCTCACTGAGGTACGGGACCCACACACACTGAGTCTCAGTGGGGTATGGGTCTTGCGCAAACGGACTCTCAATGAGGTACGGCACCCACACACACTGAGTCTCACTGGGGTACGGGTCCCACGCACACTGACTCTCACTGGGGTACGGGTTCCACACACACTGACTCCCACTGGGGTACGGGTCGCACACAATCTGACTCTCACTGGGGTATGGGTCCCACACACACTGACTCTCACTGGGGTAGGGTCCCACACAATCTGACTCTCACTGGGGTACGGGACCCACACACACTGACTGTCATTGGGGTACGAGTCCCACACACACTGACTCTCACTGGGGTACGGGACCCACACACACTGACTCTCACTGGGGTACGGGACCCACACACACTGACTGTCACTGGGGTACGAGTCCCAGACACACAATGACACTCACTGGGGTACAGGACCCACACATACTGACTCTCACTGGGGGACGCGTCCCACACACACTGAATCTCACTGGGGTAAGGGTCCCACACACACTGACTCTCACTGGGGTACGGGTCCCACACACACTGAATCTCACTGGGGTACGGGTCCCACACACACTGACTCTCACTGGGGTACGGGTTCCACACGCACTGACTCTCACTGGGGTACGGGTCCCACACACACTGACTCTCACTTGGGTACGGGTCCCACACTCACTGACTCTCACTGAGGTACGGGACCCACACACACTGACTCTCACTGGGGTGCGGCTCCCACACACACTGACTCTCTCTTGGGTACGGGTCCCACACACACTGACTCTCACTGGGGTACGGGTCCCACACACACTGACTCTCACTGGGGTACGGGTCCCACACACACTGACTCTAACTGGGGTTCGGGTCCCATACAAACTGACACTCACTGGGGTACAGGTCCGACACACACTGACTCTGACTGGGGTACGGGTCTCACACACACTGACTCTCACTGGGGTACGGGTCCCAAACACACTGACTCTCACTGGGGTATGGTTCCCACATACACTGACTCTCACTCAGGTACGGGTCCCACACTCACAGACTCTCACTGGGTACGGGGCCTACACACAGTGACTCTCACTGGGGTACGGACCCACACACACTGACTCTGACTTGGGTACGTGTTCCACTCACACTGACTCCCACTGGGGTACGGGTCCCATACCCACTGACACTCACTGGCGTAGGGTCCCACACAATCTGACTCTAACTGGGGTATTGATCCCACACTCACTGAATCACTCTGGGCTACGGATCTCACACACACTGACTCTCACTGGGGTACGGGTCCCACTCACACTGACTTTCACTGGGTACGGGTCCCACACACACTGACTCTCACTCAGGTACGGGTCCCACACACACTGACACTCACTGGGGTATGGGTCCCACACACACTGACTGACACTGGGGTACGGGTCCCACACACACTGACTCCCACTGGGGTACGGGTCCCACACACACTGACTCTCACTGAGGTACGGGTCCCACACACACTGACTCTCACTGGGGTACGGGTCCCACACACACTGAATGACACTGGGGTACGGGTCCCACACACACTGACTCCCACAGGGGTACCGGTCCCACACACACTGACTCTCACTGGGGTATAGGTCCCACACACGCTGACTCTCACTGGGGTACGGGTCCCACACACACTGACTCTCACTGGGGTACGGGTCCCACACACACTCACTCTCACAGGGGTATGGGTCCCACACACAATGACTCTCACTGGGGTACGTGTCCCACACACACTGACCCTCACTGGGGTACGGGTCCCACACACACTGACTCTCACTGGGGTACGGGTCCCACACACATTGAATCTCACAGGGGTACGGGTCCCACAAAATCTGACTCTCACTCGGGTACAGATCCGACACACACTGACTCTCACTGGGGTACGGGTCCCACACACACTGATTCTCACTGGGGTACGGGTCCCACACACACACTCACTCTCACTGGGGTAACGGTCCCTAACACACTGACTCTCACTGGGGTTCGGGTCCCATACAAACTGACACTCACTGGGGTACAGGTCCGACACACACTGACTCTGACTGGGGTACGGGTCCCACACACACACTGACTCTCACTGGGGTGCGGGTCCCACACACACTGACTCTCACTGAGGTACGGGTCCCACACACACTGACTCTCACTGGGGTATGGGTCCCACACACACTGACTGACACTGGGGTAAGGGTCCCACACACATTGACTCCCACTGGGGTACGGGTCCCACACACACTGACTCTCACTGAGGTACGGGTCCCACACACACTGACTCTAACTGGGGTACGGGTCCCACACACACTGAATGACACTGGGGTACGGGTCCCACACACACTGACTCTCACAGGGGTACCGGTCCCACACACACTGACTCTCACAGGGGTACAGGTCCCACACACGCTGACTCTCACTGGGGTACGGGTCCCACACACACTGACTCTCACTGGGGTACGGTTCCCACACACACTGACTCTCACTGGGGTACGGGTCCCACACACACTGACCCTCACAGGGGTACGGGTCCCACACACACTGACTCTCACTGGGTTACGGGTCCCAAACATAATGACTCTCACTGGGGTACGGGTGCCATACACACTGACTCTCACTGGGGTATGGGTCCTGCACAAACTGACTCTCACTGGGGTACGGGTCTCACACAAACTGACTCTCACTAAGGTACAGGTTCCCACACACACTCACTCTCACTGGGGTACGGGTCCCACGCACAATGACTCTCACTCGGGTGCAGATCCGACACACACTGACTCTCACTGGGTTACGGGTGCAACACACACTGACTGTCACTGGGGTACGGGTCCCACACACACTGACTCTCACCGGGGTACGGGTCCCAAACACAATGACTCTCACTGGGGTACGGGTCCCATACACACTGAAATTCACTTGGGTACAGGTCCCACACACGCTGACTCTCACTGAGGTACGGGACCCACACACACTGAGTCTCAGTGGGGTATGGGTCTTGCGCAAACGGACTCTCAATGAGGTACGGCACCCACACACACTGAGTCTCACTGGGGTACGGGTCCCACGCACACTGACTCTCACTGGGGTACGGGTTCCACACACACTGACTCCCACTGGGGTACGGGTCGCACACAATCTGACTCTCACTGGGGTATGGGTCCCACACACACTGACTCTCACTGGGGTAGGGTCCCACACAATCTGACTCTCACTGGGGTACGGGACCCACACACACTGACTGTCATTGGGGTACGAGTCCCACACACACTGACTCTCACTGGGGTACGGGACCCACACACACTGACTCTCACTGGGGTACGGGACCCACACACACTGACTGTCACTGGGGTACGAGTCCCAGACACACAATGACACTCACTGGGGTACAGGACCCACACATACTGACTCTCACTGGGGGACGCGTCCCACACACACTGAATCTCACTGGGGTAAGGGTCCCACACACACTGAATCTCACTGGGGTAAGGGTCCCACACACACTGACTCTCACTGGGGTACGGGTCCCACACACAATGAATCTCACTGGGGTACGGGTCCCACACACACTGACTCTCACTGGGGTACGGGTTCCACACGCACTGACTCTCACTGGGGTACGGGTCCCACACACACTGACTCTCACTTGGGTACGGGTCCCACACTCACTGACTCTCACTGAGGTACGGGACCCACACACACTGACTCTCTCTTGGGTACGGGTCCCACACACACTGACTCTCACTGGGGTACGGGTCCCACACACACTGACTCTCACTGGGGTACGGGTCACACACACACTGACTCTCACTGGGGTACGGGTCCCACACACAATGACTCTCACTGGGGTATGGGTCTCACACACACTGACTCTCACTGGGGTACGGGTCCCACACACAATGACTTTCACTGGGGTACGGGTCTAACACACACTGACTCTCAATTGGGTACAGGTTCCAGACACACTGACTCTCACTGGGGTACGGGTCCCACACACACTGACTCTAACTGGGGTACTGGTCTCACACACACTGACTCTCACTGGGTTACGAGACCCACACACACTGACTCTCACTGGGGTACGGGTCACACACACACTGACTTTCACTGGGGTACGGGTCTCACACACACTGACTCTCAATGGGGTACGGGTCCCACACACACTGACTCTCACTGGGGTACGGGTCCCACACACACTGACTCTCACTGGGGTACGGGACCCACACACGCTTACTCTCACTTGTGTGCGGGTCCCACACACACTGACTCTCACTCGGGTAAAGGTCCCACACTCACTGACTCTCTCTTGGGTACGGGTCCAACACACACTGACTCTCACTGGGGTACGGGTCCCACACACACTGACTCTAACTGGGGTACGGGTCACACACACACTGACTCTCACTCGGGTACGGGTCCCACACACTATGACTCTCACTGGGGTATGGGTCCCACACACACTGACTCTCACTGGGGTACGGGTCCCACACACACTGACTTTCACTGGGGTACGGGTCTAACACACACTGACTCTCAATTGGGTACAGGTTCCAGACACACTGACTCTCACTGGGGTACGGGTCCCACACACACTGACTCTAACTGGGGTACGGGTCTCACACACACTGACTCTCACTGGGTTACGAGACCCACACACACTGACTCTCACTGGGGTACGGGTCACACACACACTGACTTTCACTGGGGTACGGGTCTAACACACACTGACTCTCAATGGGGTACGGGTCCCACACACACTGACTCTCACTGGGGTACGGGTCCCACACACACTGACTCTCACTGGGGTACGGGACCCACACACGCTTACTCTCACTTGGGTGCGGGTCCCACACACACTGACTCTCACTCGGGTACAGGTCCCACACACAATGACTCTCACTGGGGTACGGGACCCACACACGCTGACTCTCATTTGGGTGCGGGTCCCACACATACTGACTCTCACTGGGGTACGTGTCCCACACACACTGACTCTCACTGGGGTACGGGTCCCACACACACAGACTCTCACTGGGGTACGGGTCCCACACACACTGACTCTCACTTGGGTGCGGGTCCCACACACACTGACTCTCACTGGGGTACGTGTCCCACACCCACTGACACTCACTGGGGTACGGGTCCCACACACACTGACTCTCACTGGATTATTGGTCCCACACACACTGACTCTCACTGGGGTACGGGTCCCACACACACTGACTCTCACTGGATTATTGGTCCCACACACACTGACTCTCACTGGGGTACGGGTCCCACACACACTGACTCTCACTGGTGTACGGGTCCCACACACACTGACTCTCACTGGGCTACGGGTCCCACACACACTGACTCTCACTGGGGTACTTGTCACACACACACTGACTTTCACTGGGGTACGGGTCTAACACACACTGACTCTCAATGGGGTACGGGTCCCACACACACTGACTCTCACTGGGGTACGGGTCCCACACACACTGACTCTCACTGGGGTACGGGACCCACACACACTGACTCTCACTGGGGTACGGGACCCACACACACTGACTGTCACTGGGGTACGAGTCCCAGACACACAATGACACTCACTGGGGTACAGGACCCACACATACTGACTCTCACTGGGGGACGCGTCCCACACACACTGAATCTCACTGGGGTAAGGGTCCCACACACACTGAATCTCACTGGGGTAAGGGTCCCACACACACTGACTCTCACTGGGGTACGGGTCCCACACACACTGAATCTCACTGGGGTAAGGGTCCCACACACACTTACACTCACTGGGGTACGGGTCTCAAACACAATGACACTCACTGGGGTACGCGTCCCAAACACATTGACTCTCACTCGGGTACGGGTCCCACACACACTGACTCTCACTGGGATATAGTTTCCACACACACTGACTCTCGCTGGGGTACGGGTCCCACAAACACTGACTCTCACTGGGGTATGGTTCCCTCACACATTGACTCTCACTGGGGTACGGGTCCCACACACACTGACTCTCACTGGGGTACGGATCCCACACACACTGACTCTCACTGGGGTACAGGTCCCACACACACTGACTCTCACTGGGGTACGGGTTCCACACGCACTGACTCTCACTGGGGTACGGGTCCCACACACACTGACTCTCACTTGGGTATGGGTCCCACACACACTGACTCTCACTGAGGTACGGGACCCACACACACTGACTCTCACTGGGGTGCGGCTCCCACACACACTGACTCTCTCTTGGGTACGGGTCCCACACACACTGACTCTCACTGGGGTACGGGTCCCACACACACTGACTCTCACTGGGGTACGGGTCCCACACACAATGACTCTCACTGGGGTATGGGTCCCACACACACTGACTCTCACTGGGGTACGGGTCCCACACACACTGACTTTCACTGGGGTACGGGTCTAACACACACTGACTCTCAATTGGGTACAGGTTCCAGACACACTGACTCTCACTTGGGTACGGGTCCCACACACACTGACTCTAACTGGGGTACGGGTCTCACACACACTGACTCTCACTGGGTTATGAGACCCACACACACTGACTCTCACTGGGGTACGGGTCACACACACACTGACTTTCACTGGGGTACGGGTCTAACACACACTGACTCTCAATGGGGTACGGGTCCCACACACACTGACTCTCACTGGGGTACGGGTCCCACACACACTGACTCTCACTGGGGTACGGGACCCACACACGCTTACTCTCACTTGGGTGCGGGTCCCACACTCACTGACTCTCACTCGGGTACAGGTCCCACACTCACTGACTCTCTCTTGGGTACGGGTCCCACACACACTGACTCTCACTGGGGTACGGGTCCCACACACACTGACTCTAACTGGGGTACGGGTCCCACACACACTGACTCTCACTCGGGTACGGGTCCCACACACTATGACTCTCACTGGGGTATGCGTCCCACACACACTGACTCTCACTCGGGTACGGGTCCCACACACACTGACTTTCACTGGGGTACGGGTCTAACACACACTGACTCTCAATTGGGTACAGGTTCCAGACACACTGACTCTCACTGGGGTACGGGTCCCACACACACTGACTCTAACTGGGGTACGGGTCTCACACACACTGACTCTCACTGGGTTACGAGACCCACACACACTGACTCTCACTGGGGTACGGGTCACACACACACTGACTTTCACTGGGGTACGGGTCTAACACACACTGACTCTCAATGGGGTACGGGTCCCACACACACTGACTCTCACTGGGGTACGGGTCCCACACACACTGACTCTCACTGGGGTACGGGACCCACACACACTGACTCTCACTCGGGTACAGGTCCCACACACACTGACTCTCACTGGGGTACGGGACCCACACACGCTGACTCTCACTTGGGTGCGGGTCCCACACATACTGACTCTCACTGGGGTACGTGTCCCACACACACTGACTCTCACTGGGGTACGGGTCCCACACACACAGACTCTCACTGGGGTACGGGTCCCACACACACTGACTCTCACTTGGGTGCGGGTCCCACACACACTGACTCTCACTGGGGTACGTGTCCCACACCCACTGACACTCACTGGGGTACGGGTCCCA
Source organism: Isurus oxyrinchus (assembly GCA_026770705.1). Lineage (NCBI taxonomy): Eukaryota > Metazoa > Chordata > Chondrichthyes > Lamniformes > Lamnidae > Isurus > Isurus oxyrinchus. The sequence goes on from JANJGN010002362.1 coordinate 65,784, forward strand.
CACACACTGACTCTCACTGGATTATTGGTCCCACACACACTGACTCTCACTGGGGTATGGGTCGCACACACAATGACTCTGACTGGGGCACTGGACACAAACACACTGACTCTCACTGGGGTATGGGTCGCACACACAATGACTCTGACTGGGGCACAGGACACAAACACACTGACTCTCACTGGGGTATGGGGCCCACACATATTGACTCCCACTGGTGTGCAGCTCCGATACAGAGTAGCACTCTATGGAGAAGACTTGACAAAATGATTAAACCTGCACCTTTACAAGAGAGGCTCCAGAGGCCAGATTTGGAGCAGCCCCGAGATCTTGGAGGGATGTAGGACCTGGAGAAGTTTACTGACATAGGGAGGGTTGTAGAGCCTTGAGGATTTTACAGAGATAGGGAGGGTTGTCGGGGCTGGTGGTGGTTACAGAGATAGGGACTGTTGTATGGGCTGGAGGAGGTTACAGAGATAGGGAGGGTTGTAGGGGCTGGAGGAGGTTACAGAGATAGGGAGGGGTGTAGGGGCTGGAGGAGGTTACAGAGATAGGGAGGGGTGTAGGGGCTGGAGGAGTTACAGAGATAGGGAGGGGTGTAGGGGCTGGAGGAAGTTACAGAGATAGGGAGGGTTGTAGGGGCTGGAGGAGGTTACAGAATTAGGGAGGGTTGCAGTGGCGGCAAGAGGTTACAGAGATAGGGAGGCTTGTCGGTGCTGGAGGAGGTTACTGAGATAGGGAGGTGTGTAGGGGCAAGAGGAGGTTACAGAAATAGGGAGGGTAGTAGTGGCTGGAGGATGTTACTGAGATAGGGAGATTTTAGGTGCTGGAGGAGTTTGCAGAGATAGGGAGGGATTTAGGGGCTGTCGGAAGTTACAAAGATAGGGAGGGTTGTAGGGGCTGGAGGAGGTTACAGAGATAGGGAGGGTTCAAGGGCCTGGAGGTGGTTACAGAGATAGGGAGTGTTGTAGGGGCTGGAGGAGATTACATAGATAGGGAGGGTTGTAGGTGCTGTAGGAGGTTACAGAGATAGGGAGGGTTGTAGGGGCTGGAGGAGGTTACAGAGATAGGGAGGGTTGCAGGGGCTGGAGGAGTTTACAGAGACAGGGAGCGTTATAGGGGCTGGAGGAGTTTACAGAGATAGGGAGGGTTCAAGGGCCTGGAGGTGGTTACAGAGATAGGGAGTGTTGTAGGGGCTGGAGGAGATTACATAGATAGGGAGGGTTGTAGGTGCTGTAGGAGGTTACAGAGATAGGGAGGGTTGTAGGGGCTGGAGGAGGTTACAGAGATAGGGAGGGTTGCAGGGGCTGGAGGAGTTTACAGAGACAGGGAGCGTTATAGGGGCTGGAGGAGTTTACAGAGATAGGGAGGGTTCAAGGGCCTGGAGTTGGTTACAGAGATAGGGAGGTTTGTAAGGGCTGGAGGTGGTTACACAGATAGGGAGGTATTTGGAGGCTGGAGGAGGTTACAGAGGTAGGGAGGGTTGTAGGGGCTGGAGGAGGTTACAGACTGAGGGAGGGTTGTAGGTGCTGGAGGAGGTTACAGAGATAGGGGGCGGTGTGGGGGCTGGAGGAGGTTACAGAGATAGGGAGGGTTGTAGGGGCTGGAGGAGGTTACAGAGATAGGGAGGGTTGTAGGGGCTGGAGAAGGTTACTGAGATAGGGAGGGTTGTAGGGGCTGGAGGAGGTTACACAGATAGGGAGGGTTGTAGGGGCTGGAGGAGGTTACAGAGATAGGGAGGGTGTAGGGGCTGGAGGAGGTTACAGAGATAGGGAGGTTTGTGGGGGCTGGAGGAGGTTACAGAGATAGGGAGGGTTGTGGGGGCTGGAGGAGGTTACAGAGATAGGGAGGGTGTAGGGGCTGGAGGAGGTTACAGAGATAGGGAGGGTTGTGGGGGCTGGAGGAGGTTACAGAGATAGGGAGGGTTGCAGGGACTGGAGGAGGTTACAGAGATAAGGAGGGTTGTAGGGGCTGGAGGAGGTTACAGAGATAGGGCCCATCCACACAGGTACACAATGTGAGTGTGGAGAACCTGACAGTTCCGCATGTTACCACACGATGGGGGTGTTCACATGGTTGAACAAAGGCCACGGATGAATTGCGCTCCCTTGTCTGACCAGGTTACTCTGGGTCAAAGAGGGAGGCTCCAGGATGTGGGTTGGGTTCATGTTATTCTCGGACAGAGTCAGTACTTCACTAAACTTCAACCTGTTCACTTCCCGAGTCATCAACCCTCATCGGTTCACTAAAACTTCACCAACCCTCCCTATCTCTGTAACCTCCTCCAGTCCCTACAACCCTCCCTATCTCTGTAACCTCCTCCAGCCCCTACACCCCTCCCTATCTCTGTAACCTCCTCCAGCCTCTACAACCCTCCCTATCTCTGTAACCTCCTCCAGCCCCTACACCCCTCCCTATCTCTGTAACCTCCTCCAGCCCCTACAACGCTCCCTATCTCTGTAACCTCCTCCAGCCCCTACAACCATCCCTATCTCTGTAACCTCCTCCAGTCCCTACAACCCTCCCTATCTCTGTAACCTCCTCCAGCCCCTACAACACTCCCTATCTCTGTAACCTCCTCCAGCCTCTACACCCCTCCCTATCTCTGTAACCTCCTCCAGCCCCTACACCCCTCCCTATCTCTGTAACCTCCTCCAGCCCCTATACCGCTCCCTATCTCTGTAACCTCCTCCAGCCCCTACAACCTTCCCTATCTCTGTAACCTCCTCCAGCCCCTACACCCCTCCCTATCTCTGTAACCTCCTCCAGCACCTACACCCCTCCCTATCTCTGTAACCTCCTCCAGCCTCTACAACCCTCCCTATCTCTGTAACCTCCTCCAGCCCCTACACCCCTCCCTATCTCTGTAACCTCCTCCAGCCCCTACAACCCTCCCTATCTCTGTAACCTCCTCCAGCCCCTACACCCCTCCCGATCTCTGTAACCTCCTCCAGCCCCTACACCCCTCCCTATCTCTGTAACATCCTCCGACGCCTACAACCCTCCCTATCTCTGTAACCTCCTCCGACACCTACAACCCTCCCTATCTCTGTAACCTCCTCCAGCCCCTACAACCCTCCCTATCTCTGTAACCTCCTCCGACACCTACAACCCTCCCTATCTCTGTAACCTCCTCCAGCCCCTACAACCCTCCCTATCTCTGTAACCTCCTCCAGCCCCTACACCCCTCCCTATCTCTGTAACCTCCTCCAGCCCTACACCCTCCCTATCTCTGTAACCTCCTCCGACAGCTACAACCCTCCCTATCTTTGTAACCTCCTCAAGCCCTTAAACCCCTCCCTAATTCTATAACCTCCTCCAGCCCCTACACCCCTCCCTATCTCTGTAACCTCCTCCAGCCCTTACACCCTTCCCTATCTCTGTAACCTCCTCTGACACCTACAAACCTCCCTATCTTTGGAACCTCCTCCAGCACTTACACCCCTCCCTATCTCTGTAACCTGCTCCAGCCCCAACACCCCTCCCTATCTCTGTAACCTCCTCCAGCTCCAACGCCCCTCCCTATCACTGTAACCTCCTGCAGCCCCTACACCCCTCCCTATCTCTGTAACCTCATCCAGCCCCTACAACCCACCCTATTTCTGTCACGTCCTGCACCCTCCACAAACCTCCCTATCTCTGTAACCTCCTCCAGCCGCTACAACACTCCTTATCTCTGTAACCTCCTCCAGCCCTTACACCCCTCCCTATCTCTGTAACCTCCTCCAGCCCCTACAACCCACCCTATCTCTGTCACGTCCTGCACCTCCTACAAACCTCTATATCTCTGTAACATCCTCCAATTCCAACACCCTCCCATATCTCTGTAACTTCCTCCAGCCCTATGACCCTCCCTATATGTAACTTCCTCCAGCCGCTGCATCCCTCCCTATCTCTGCAACCTACCCCAGCCCCTACAACCCTCCCTATCTCTGTAACCTCCTCCAGCCCTTACAATCCCTCCCTATCTCTTTAATGTCCTCCAGCCCCTACAACCCTCCCTATCTTTGTAACATCCTCCAGCCCCTACACCACTCCCTATCTCTGTAACCTCCTCCGACACCTACAACCCTCCCTATCTTTGTAACCTCCTCCAGCTCCTACAACCCTCCCTATCTCTTTAACCTCCTCCAGCTCCTACAACCCTCCCTATCTCTGTAATCTCCTCCAGCCCCAATCCCCCTCCCTATCTCCGTAACCTCCTCCAGCCCCACAACCCTCCCTATCTCTGTAACCTCCTCCAGCCCCTACACCCCTCCCTATCTCTGTAACCTCCTCCAGCCCCTACACCCCTCCCTATCTCTGTAACCTCCTCCAGCCCCTACAACCCTCCCTATCTCTGTAACCTCCTCCAGCCCTTACACCCCTCCCTATCTCTGTAACCTCCTCCAGCCCCTACACCCCCTCCCTATCTCTGTAACCTCCTCCAGCCCCTACAACCCTCCCTAGCTCTGTAACCTCCTCCAGCCCCCACAACCCTCTCAATCTCTGTAACCTCCTCCAGCCCCTACACCCCTCCCTATCTCTGTAACTTCCTCCAGGCTCTACAACCCTCCCTATCTCTGTAACCTCCTCCAGCCCCTACACAACTCCCTATCTCTATAACCTCCTCCAGCCCCTACAACCCTCCCGATCTCTGTAACCTCCTCCAGCCCCTACACCCCTCCCTATCTCTGTAACCTCCTCTGACCCCTGCAACCCTCCCTATCTCTGTAACCTCCTCCAGCCCCTACAACCCTCCCTATCTTTGTAACATCCTCTAGCCCCTACACCACTCCCTATCTCTGTAACCTCCTCCGACACCTACAAACCTCCCTATCTTTGTAACCTCCTCCAGCCCCTTCACCACTCCCTATCTTTGTAACCTCCTCCAGCTCCTACAACCCTCCCTATCTCTTTAACCTCCTCCAGCTCCTACAACCCTCCCTATCTCTGTAATCTCCTCCAGCCCCAATCCCCCTCCCTATCTCCGTAACCTCCTCCAGCCCCTACAACTCTCCCTATCTCCATAACCTCCTCCAGCCCCACAACCCTCCCTATCTCTGTAACCTCCTCCAGCCCCTACACCCCTCCCTATCTCTGTAACCTCCTCCAGCCCCTACACCCCTCCCTATCTCTGTAACCTCCTCCAGCCCCTACACCCCTCCCTATCTCTGTAACCTCCTCCAGCCCCTACACCCCTCCCTATGACTGTAACCTCCTCCAGCCCCTACAACCCTCCCTATCTCTGTAACCTCCTCCAGCCCCTACAACCCTCCCTATCTCTGTAACCTCCTCCAGCCCCTACAACCCTCCCTATCTCTGTAACCTCCTCCAGCCCCTACACCCCTCCCTATCTCTGTAACCTCCTCCAGCCCCTACACCCCCTCCCTATCTCTGTAACCTCCTCCAGCCCCTACAACCCTCCCTAGCTCTGTAACCTCCTCCAGCCCCCACAACCCTCTCAATCTCTGTAACCTCCTCCAGCTCCTACAACCCTCCCTATCTCTGTAACCTCCTCCAGCCTCTACAACCCTCCCTATCCCTGTAACCTCCTCCAGCCCCTACACAACTCCCTATCTCTATAACCTCCTCCAGCCCCTACAACCCTCCCGATCTCTGTAACCTCCTCCAGCCCTACACCCCTCCCTATCTCTGTAACCTCCTCCGACACCTGCAACCCTCCCTATCTCTGTAACCTCCTCCGACACCTACAACCCTCCCTATCTCTGTAACCTCCTCCAGCCCCTACAACCCTCCCTATCTCTGTAACCTCCTCCGACACCTACAACCCTCCCTATCTCTGTAACCTCCTCCAGCCCCTACAACCCTCCCTATCTCTGTAACTTCCTCCAGCCCCTACACCCCTCCCTATCTCTGTAACCTCCTCCAGCCCTACACCCTCCCTATCTCTGTAACCTCCTCAGACAGCTACAACCCTCCCTATCTTTGTAACCTCCTCAAGCCCTTACACCCCTCCCTAATTCTGTAACCTCCTCCAGCCCCTACACCCCTCCCTATCTCTGTAACCTCCTCCAGCCCTTACACCCTTCCCTATCTCTGTAACCTCCTCTGACACCTACAACCCTCCCTATCTTTATAACCTCCTCCGACACCTACAACCCTCCCTATCTTTGTAACCTCCTCCAGCACTTACACCCCTCCCTAACTCTGTAACCTCCTCCAGCCCTACACCCTCCCTATCTCTGTAACCTCCTCCGTCAGCTACAACCCTCCCTATCTTTGTAACCTCCTCAAGCCCTTACACCCCTCCCTAATTCTGTAACCTCCTCCAGCCCCAATCCCCCTCCCTATCACTGTAACCTCCTCCAGCCCTTACACCCTTCCCTATCTCTGTAACCTCCTCTGACACCTACAACCCTCCCTATCTTTATAACCTCCTCCGACACCTACAACCCTCCCTATCTTTGTAACCTCCTCCAGCACTTACACCCCTCCCTATCTCTGTAACCTGCTCCAGCCCCAACACCCCTCCCTATCTCTGTAACCTCCTCCAGTTCCAACGCCCCTCCCTATCACTGTAACCTCCTGCAGCCCCTACACCCCTCCCTATCTCTGTAACCTCATCCAGCCCCTACAACCCACCCTATTTCTGTCACGTCCTGCACCCTCTACAAACCTCCCTATCTCTGTAACCTCCTCCAGCCGCTACAACACTCCTTATCTCTGTAACCTCCTCCAGCCCTTACACCCCTCCCTATCTCTGTAACCTCCTCCAGCCCCTACAACCCACCCTATCTCTGTCACGTCCTGCACCTCCTACAAACCTCTATATCTCTGTAAAATCCTCCAATTCCAACACCCTCCCATGTCTCTGTAACTTCCTCCAGCCCTATGACCCTCCCTATATGTAACTTCCTCCAGCCGCTGCATCCCTCCCTATCTCTGCAACCTACCCCAGCCCCTACAACCCTCCCTATCTCTGGAAACTCCTCCAGCCCTTACAAACATCCCCACCTCTGTAACCTCCTCCAGCCTCTACAACTGTCCTTATCTCTGTAAACTGCCTCGGTCCCTACAAAGCTCCTTTTCTGAATAACCTCTCCCTGCATCTACACCCCTCCCTATCTCTGTAACCTCCTCCAGCCCTTACAACCCCCCCTATCTCTGTAACCTCCTCCAGCCCCTACACCCCTCCCTATCTCTGTAACCTCCTCCAGCCCCTACACCCCTCCCTATCTCTGTAACCTCCTCCAGCCCCTACACCCCTCCCTATCTCTGTAACCTCCTCCAGCCCCTACACCCCTCCCTATCTCTGTAACCTCCTCCAGCCCCTACACCCCTCCCTATCTCTGTAACCTCCTCCAGCCCCTACACCCCTCCCTATCTCTGTAACCTCCTCCAATTTTGGCCTCTTGACCATCCCCCGATTCCCATCGCTCCACCATTGGCGGCCGTGCCTTCAGCTGCCTGGGGCCCTGAGCTCTGGAATTCCCTCCCTAAACCTCTCTGTTTCTCTCTCTCCCTCTCTCTCCCCCCTCTCTCCCTCTGCCTCTCTCTCTCTCTCTCCTCCTTTAAGACCCTCGTTAAAACCGACCTCTCGGACCGAGCTTTTGCTCCCCTGTCCCTAATATCTCGGGGTCAGATTCTGTCTGATTGATGTTCCTGTGAAGCACCCTAGGGATGTCTTACTGTGTTAAAGGCGCTAGATAAATGCTAAGACATGTTGAGAAAATTGTTAAAAACACTGTGAAAATAATGGATTAGAGCTCATCAAATAAGTGATGTGAAACCCTTTCCAAACACGGGTTAGACCCCAGCAGGAGGATCCTGTCCATTTCTGGGCCCCACACTTTAGGAAGGATGTCAAGGTCTCGGAGAGGGTGCTGGGGGAGATTTACTAGAACGTTCCCAGGGATGAGGGGACCTCAGTTCATGTGGAGAGACTGGGAGAAGCTGGGATTGTTCTCCTTAGAGCAGAGAAGGTTAAGGGGGAGATTGAATCGAGGCGTTCAAAATCAGGAAGGGTTTGGATAGAGTGAATGAGGAGAGGCTGTTCCCAGTGGCAGGCGGGTCGGTAACCAGAGGGACACAGATTGAAGAGAATCGGTAATAGAGCCAGAGGGGGAGATGAGAATGTTGCTTGTGCACTCTTATATGTAAAAACAATGTGACAATGACCCAGATCACCTGTTTTTAGTGATGTTGGGTGAGGGATAAATATCGGCCCCAGGACACCGGGGAGAACTCCCCCCTGCTCTTCTCCCAATAGTGGCCGTGGGATCTTTTACCCCCACCCGAGAGGGCAGACGGGGCCTCGGTTTAATGTCTCATCCTGAAAGACAGCACCTCCGACAGTGCGGCACACCCTCAGTACTGACCCTCCGACAGTGCGGCACTCCCTCAGCACTGACCCTCCGACAGGCTTTGGTGGACAGGCTTTGTGGAGTCAGGAGGTGAGTTACTCACCACAGGATTCCCAGCCTCTGACCTGCTCTTGTAGCCACAGTATTTATATGGCTGGTCCAGTTCAGTTTCTGGTCAATGGTAACCCCCAGGATGTTGATAGTGGGAATTCAGTGATGGTAATGCCATTGAACATCAAGGGGCGATG